>WAAE01006455.1:0-19743 GCA_013400495.1 Nicator chloris | reverse complement strand
GTGCATGTGTGTCTTTCTGTTAATGAAGAGCAGATCACAAGTAGTACCATTTTGTCACTTCTACATCCAGTTTGAGAGTCTCAACTGTTTTTACCTATTTTTTCTGTTCTTCTAGCCTATGAAAATCCCAAAGATCAGAATGAGACACTGTACAAATTAATGATGGGCAATGTATCAATATTTCAGTAAAACAGAGATTCTAAAAGTACAAACTGCCAAGTATTTCTAGGGACTGATATATTACTACCCCAGTAACATATCACTTTAGCTCTGCTTTCTGGCAGCCCACCTCAGGCCTGGTCCACATCACCAGATCTCTTTGAACCACTGTCAACTCTGGCCTCTCCCAGAGGTGGAATATAATCACTGCTATTCACTGCCTTGTCATCACTCACTCCCCCTCTGCCTTACCCACAGTTTTGCCCCTTCTTTCCAGCAAAATGGTAAAGCACGACAAAGCTGATGCATACATCCCTAGGTGAGGAGAGGGCACAAGGTGAGGGAGTGGTACTGGAGGTAGGAAGGGTTAAGCAGCAGGAGATGATCCCAGCACCAGCTGTTTTCCTAACAGAGGTGAGGTTGTCCACTAGAAACCATCAGCAGGTGTGCAGAGCAGATGTGTAGCAGGTGACCAAGAAGGAAAGGTGGAGGAGAAGGTGGAGAGGGGAACCATGACAACACGAGTTCATTAGAGGTGTGGCAGCACACAGTTTAACTCACACAGTTTAACTAACACAGTTTGGCTGTGCCAAACAACTGGCACTGACAGACATTGTTTTGGAAAGGAGGTTTTAAATTGATCCAGTGGCAGTTGTATGAATCTTGATGGAACATTTCCCCATGAGGAGAGGAGTCTGAAAAACAAGTGTAAAGGTATTTGAGAGGGAGAAAAGGAAATGGTTGAGCTGAGCCAATGTAGGCATGCATACAAATCAATATTCAGCTTTGATAGTCGATAGTTCAAAGCCATAAAATTAACAGTAAGAACACGTTTATCAATATCATTCTGTACCCAAAACACTAGCAAAACAAACAACTGTGGAGGTGCTCAACAGATATTGCATTAATTCAGATCCTGTGCTCATTTACATAAACACATTTATTTTCATTTATTTCAATGATGACAGTGCAGACTTAAATTAGCATAGTATAGAAGAGAGTGTGACCTACGCACACCCTCAAATAAGTCACATTTAATCTAAATCTGTAGAGATACAAAAAGATCTTATTCTTTTACATTGGTAAAATTTTCCTGTTCCTTTCTCTTGGTGTGAGAAACTACAGCTAATGGGAAAAGATCAACTCATAATGGGCCTTGCAATTTTGTCAGATCAAAGACTTCACGGAGCTGACAACAGGAACTGTTATATCTTTGTGTTTCCTTTCCTTAAAATGTGATTTTAATGATTTCTGATTTTGCTTCTTGGCTTTTTAATTAATTATAGTTTAGGCAAATGCTCTCATTTTGGAATGAGCACCAATGTAATCAGTGCCTTGGGTTTAGAATTAATGGACAAATATTTGCTAATATTAAGGTAAAAATGCTTCCTCTGAATGTGGTATTTTTGAAGTTAGTATTTTGGGAATTTCACTGGGCTGGTAACGAATCTGCAAAAATGTTTCTCGAATAAAACTTGTAAGGCATTGTATTGCTATTTTATGGCACTGGGATCTATCACCAGTATTGTCTCAAGGATGAAATAATAACAAAAATGGTATGAGATGAAATCTGGCTCCTTCTGACAATAAGAATGATCACGTTTTCCCTACTGCAGCGAGTGATTTGTTCCATTTATACACTTAATAACTCGTCATTTCAAGAGCTTTAGTCACAGGAACATTGCACTTAAATCTGGTGGAAATTTGCAGCTGACTACAGTCTAGAACGAAGCTTGAGTTCTCTTAAGTTGGTTTGGTGGTTTGGCCTTTTGGGGAGAAAGAACTGAGCTGCAATTGCATCTCCCATCCTACACCAGCACGGAGAGGACTCCCCGTATCTCCAGCTCTGAGCTGCTGTGTTAGATTGACAGCCCATCGTTTGCACATAGTACTTAAAGGGCCTCCACTAACAAAGTGGGTGTGTTTATGCTGTCTGCTGACAGACTGCCCTACAGCCTGAAGGTAGGATGAGACCTGTTGAGGTAATTGCTAGTGAAAGAACCCGTGTTTAAACGGCAGTAGAAAGGCCTGCGCTTCTGGAGTCCAGGGACTTTGTGTCAGATGGGCGCAGCTTGTAACTGATAGCCCTGTCTGCACAAACTACAGTAGGCAAGTGCTCGTACGGTGCTGTTACCACCAGGATCTGAAAGAAGAAATTATTACAACTGCAACAGCAAATCTAGGGTCAAGCAGCATAGCAGGTATGGTACTGAAGTTCGATGCACCGCAAGGCCCGGTGCTGGTCCTGATGCTGCCCCCGGCATTTAGCTGCGCTCCGTGGGCCGCAGACCAGGCCGGGGGGAGGTGTCCCTGCGGTGCCGGGCTGGCTCCGCCGCAGGGCCAGGGAGCGCGGGGGGCACCAAGCTCTGGGTCCCAGGCGCGGTAACCCCGCGGCAGGGCTCGGCCGGGCAGCTCCGCTCGCGGGGCAGACCCCCGGAAACTCGCAGGTCGGCAGCACATCCGGCCTCGATAAACCCGCCCCGTTCCTACCCCTTCCCTCCATCCTCTCGGGCGGGGCGGAGCGCGGCCCTCCCCTCTTCCTCTGGCGTTGGTTCCGCTCTCAGAGCTGCCGCTCCTTGCTGCTCTTCCTGCCCGTCTCTGCTCCGGGCCGCTCGGGCATTTTCTCTCTGCCTTAAAGTCGGTAAGGAGACGGGCTCGGGCGGGGGGTGGTCGGCTGGGGCTGGCTGCGAAAATCTGGGCCGTAACGGCCGCACCGCGCCGCGGTGGAGGCCGGGGGAGGGAAGTGGTGTACCCCTTCTTTCTCCCCTGCACGGGTACCCAGGAGCGGGTCAGCGTTGGCGGCAGCGAAAGCACCAGCAGCTCGGGCCGTGCTGCGGGGCTGAGAGGCGCGGGCACGGCCGCGGACACAGGCACTGGCCCAGCGCGGGCCCCGGCTCCGCCCTGCGGCCGCCTCCGCCGGGGGAGCCCGGTGCGTGCCGGGAGCCGGGCGGGGGCCGGCGCCGCCCGCAGCCCCTCAGCACCGCGGGAGTTGGAGGGAGGAGCGGCGCAGCGTGCAGTGCCTGCAGTGTCCTCACGGGTGTTCCTGCTTCCTTGTAGGGTGTCTTTTATGAATAATCAAAAGCCGCAGAAACCGACACTATCGGGCCAGCGTTTTAAGACCAGAAAAAGAGGTGAGTTACTGCACCGTGCCCGCTGCCAGGACCGGTTGCCAGCGCTATGTGTATGGTAAAACGTCGGTTTCTGTCAGTAAACAAACCAGTGCCTTTATGCGCTTACCATAAATTTTTTACATGAGACCGTCCTAAGTGCAGAGTCTTGAGGTTGACTGGAATTTTCTCTACACTAATAAAAAATATTTAGTAGTCAGACTTGACGCTGAATTTACTGTGATAACCTTCACCTGAAAGATGGTCATTCTAGAACTGTACTGAATGTGTTTAGCCTGCAGGCAGAAGGCTCTAGTACCCCTGAATTACAGAGGAGCTCCAGCACAGGCTTGTTGCAGGTTAATATATACATGTAAGGGGCATGTAACATAGTAAGATTTTCAGTCCTAGCCACTGGATAAAAGTTACATTGTCCTCTTTTAAAGTTTTAAAAATTGACAGAAAAAACCCACAACAAAATGTCACAAATCCACCCACCCAGCTATCCGCCAGTCAACACCCAAAAAAGCCCTTAAGTATGGGTTATGCAAAGGCCTGTCTCTCTACATGCACAGTTACTTGCATAAGAAGAGCTAGTGACTGAAGAAGTGTGATGAGTAACTTTATATTTTGGAGCTTTTTTCCAACAGGAGGTGGGGACACTCTTAGGGTTTCTCCTCAGTACAGTTTTACTTGTATACTAGCAGTATGCCAGCTCTTAACAGGCAGCCTTAGGGATGCTGTCCATGCAGAAGCACACTTGGATTTATCGATCCTGTTTGAATGTCAAAGCACCTTGAAAATCTCTTGAATGGTAGAGTTTGCTGTGGTCTGTCTAGCATGTGATATGCCAGCAGCCATGGGTTTAGTCTCTTTTTAAGCATTTAACCATAGTTTGCTGCAAAGCAACTCTTCTGGAACAATGAAGTCTGTGGATCTGCCCTGGAAAATAACTGATCCAGTATTTCCAAACTTGCACCCAGCTGTCAGTGTGTTGATACTTGCATTGACACTGGACACCAGTATGCCCTACTAGGCTGCTAACAGAATTGGCTGTTGTAGACAGCACTCAACAGTAGCGTAGTTGTACTCAGCACTGCAGTTGAGTTCTCTTACCTTTGGAAGCTTTTCATCTCATGATTTCCATAATCTAAGGACAAATTAACATGAGGAGAATTGAAGACCTCTTTAAGACTTCCTGTTAGTTACATGGGTGGATTTGTTGCATGTTGACTATGCCCTGCCTGTAGTAAAAGCAAGGCAATGATCAGCTGATGTATCAGGTGTGTTCTACTTAACAACAGCAAAGGATGCTAAAAGATCTGCAGTTACAGTCCATTAAGTTCGCTCCTATGTCTACATTTCCCCCAGGCACTTGAGGAAAAGTCATTGCCTCAAACTCAGCTGCAGGTTAAGAGGAGGGAATGGTCTTCATAGTCAAAAAAGTGAATTGCCAGGTGACTTGGATGGTATGTAGTTTGTCAGTCAGAAGATTTCATCTGAAACAGAGAGGCCCAAAAAGCTGAGGTAAAACATGAGTAATTGAGTCAAATGTACAAAATTATAGAGCCATGTATTAAAAATTGCCTTCCAGTATGAGCTAAGTCTCTGGTTTTAGAGGGAGTGATCTAACATGAGAATAGGGGTATTAGAATCAAACTGAGAAGTCAAGTAAGTTTTATTAGAGCCAAGTAATGATCATCACAAAGAACTCTTCATGAAAATCTTATTTCAATGCTTCTGCTTTACAGATGAAAAAGAGAGGTTTGACCCTACTCAGTTCCAGGACTGTATTATTCAAGGTTTAACGGAAACTGGCACTGACTTGGAGGCAGTAGCAAAGTTTCTTGATGCTTCTGGTGCAAAACTTGATTATCGCCGCTATGCAGAAACACTTTTTGACATCTTGGTGGCTGGTGGAATGCTGGGTAAGTCCCTTTGATGTGGCTGCTGTCAGCTTTGTTCACTTCACTCTGCAAAAGCTGGGTTTTTTTCAGTGTAAAATCCCTGCTAAAGAGCCCATTGTGTGTGTAGAACAGAGTTTAAGTTAATCTGTGGTAAAACACCTGACCATCTTGGTGCCTGAGCGGTTATTGTAGAAATACTCTGTATAACCTGCCTCATTTTTACCCGAGTCTCTTTGCATTCCTTGAAGTGTAGATTGTACACTCTGCTTTCTGCTTAGAAGAAAGTACTTTAAATTTTTGGGTGTGCTGGGTGTGGTTGGTTTTGTTTGGCTAGTTTTTGTTGCTTGGGTTTTTTTGGGGTTTTTTACTAGGAGTAGATCTTGACTCTGGGTCAAGATCACTTCTGATGATGAGAGATGGATGAATACTTGCTTCAGGTGTGTGGTCTGTGGTAACAAGACCACTAGTTGCCTTGAAAGATTCTGACATGATCCTATGATTTGTGCATCCTGCCCTGTTATTCTGGAAAGGAAACTTGTTTACAGAAGAATCTGAAGTGCTTAGTCTTGGACATGCTATTACAAATTATTTGTTGTTGACAATAGTGAGGTCACAGGCTCTAGCAGACATCAGGGAGTGAGAAATGAGAGGGTGGTCGAGTCAGCAGGAAACACAGGGACTGAGGAAGTGAAATGTGATGATGAAAAGTCTTGTAAACTCAGGTACACACACTGTGTACAGAGCAGAGGAACAGATGTTCAACAACCAGGTAAGCACATACTGTAATTGTTATAATATATGGGTTTACATTCAAGAGTCTTAACCAATGCATCCTGTGTTAGGAAGTGTTCCTTCTAGGAATGAGGCTAATGGGGAAGGGAAGAAGGCATTGCTGTGTTAATGGTGATACTGAGTGCTTTACTCAACTTCCTCTTTTTAACAGGTAGCTAAGACCAGCTCTGATCTTCAGTCAGAGGAGGGCAGAATAAAAACTGACATCCTGTTGCCTTACCAGCTTCTAATATTATTACCAGAAATATTCATGTCTGGTTTTAAGGTCATGCTTCTGACTAATGCATAACAAAGAATCTCCATTGTATGGCATAGAAATTGATGATGAGGTGTTCTGGCACTGAAGCTGGTGGCCTGAATGCACTTTCATTAGTGAAGCAGCCTAAATAACTAAAGTTTCAAGCTCATCTCTGTGGCACTGAATTTTGAACTGTGTGTCTGCGTGTTTCAGTCTACTGTTTTGACTTTGTCATGTAAAACGCACGAAGCAGCACTATGGCAGCAGACGCTAAAAAGACACTTGCTGAAATTAAGCAGCTTCAGTGGTTTCCTTTAAGGGAAGAGGAGCTCATATGGCCTTGTTAACTTACACCTAACAAGATGTGTTGTCAATCCTCTTAGTGGTAGCAGGCCAGAATAGTTAAATGTCCAAATCTAAGCTGATTTTGAAGTTCTGGTGTAGCAGTGGAACAGAGGGAAATGTAGGGATGTCTGTGGTCATCCGGTCACTGAGTTCATCATTAAAGGACAACATGTTGCATGTTATGGGTTTTGGAGTTCTGCTGCGGAGACTGCTCAGTGCTCTCACTGGAAGTAACACTACTAATGCTGAAATCCTCCTGCAGCCCCAGGTGGGACCCTGGCAGACGACATGACACGCACAAATGTCTGTGTATTTGCAGCACAGGAAGACCTAGAAACCATGCAAGCATTTGCTCAGGTTAGTTCTGAAATGAGGACAATTTAACTTAAAGCTGTTTAATGGTCAAAAATTAAACATTTGTGTAATTGTAAGTTAAGGTAAAAATAATTCATGGCTTTAAGCATACTAGAAGAGGTAGAGTAGCAGTGTTCCAAGCTGTAAGTGCTCTAAAGAGTTTAGACCTATTTTACTGAACTTAGTTTTTTAAAATTCTAATCAAATGATAGTTCACAGCAGAAGATAATGTACTCTGTCTTTTTAGGTTTTTAACAAGCTAATCAGGCGTTACAAGTACCTAGAAAAAGGCTTTGAAGATGAAGTCAAAAAGGTATGGAGTGTTTTTTTTATCAGCAGACAAATAAGCCTTCACATTCTGCTAGTTAATCACTCTGTAGAAGGGTTACATCATAAAATGGATTATTAAAATACAACCCTTGAAAGTTGTTCATAGAAGAATGGCTGGCTTGCATGACTAGCAGGGACTAGTGCTTCTGCTAGCTTGATGAAACAAAAGTGTTTAACGCAGAGGCAGTGGCCAAAGTTTAGTGAGAGGTGGTAGTTTTATTTAGCTCTTCTTACTTGTCCTGCAGTTGCTGCTGTTCCTGAAAGGGTTCTCAGAATCTGAGCGGAACAAATTGGCCATGCTGACGGGTATTCTGCTTGCCAATGGGACACTCAGTGCATCAATTCTCAACAGTCTCTACAATGAGAACTTGGTTAAAGAAGGTAAGTGTGGGCCAGCTCTTCCCTTAGGAAGGTGAGACAGAACCATGACAAGTAGGTGGAAACTGTGATGACAATACACCCTTGCAGCTCATGAGCTTCCTCTGGTGTTAGATTGACTGCAGGATTAGCAAAGGTTAATGTGATGCCCCACAATCTGGAAGATCTTGTTAAGACTTCAGAAAGTGAGTTTCTTGAGAAATCTTGTGTGTAGGACTTCCCTGTGTGATACTGGGGGCTTTTGTCACTAGAGTTGCCCAGCAAGGCACTACTGTATTTTGGAGAGGGACCTTTCAGGATGCAAAAGGTGTGTCATGTCTTTAGGTTGCTTCCTAAATTGCAGCAAGAAGAGTTGAGTTTAGTACAGGGAAGACTTTGTGATGCTGAGTTCAATTGAGTCCAATTGCTGAGACTTCTTGTGATAGGAAAAGTCCAGTGTGCTGGAGGCTGCAGTGTCCTTGGGCAGGGAGAGGTATTGCAGACTGCGCTGGGGTTGCTTGGAAGCACAGCTACTGCTCTGAGCACAGTCTGACAAACAAGGTACCCTGTATTCAGGCCTTATGGTTCCCTGTGTTTTGAATTTCACTAATAATAGAACTATTCTGACTACACAGGTGTTTCTGCAGCTTTTGCAGTCAAGCTGTTCAAATCATGGATAAATGAGAAAGATATCAATGCAGTGGCTGTCAGTCTTCGCAAAGTAAACATGGACAACAGGCTTATGGTGAGTACCACTGGAACTACTCTACTGTTCCATAAGCCAGTTCAGTGAATAGCATTTGCCAGCAAAGTACTCAACAAGCATTTCTTTTACAAAAGAGCTGTAAACTTCATTTTCAGGAACTCTTCCCAGCCAACAAACAAAGTGTTGAACACTTCTCCAAGTACTTCACTGAAGCAGGACTAAAGGAACTTTCTGAGTATGTTCGGAACCAGCAATCCATAGGAGCTCGGAAGGAGCTGCAGAAAGAACTGCAGGAGCAGATGTCACGGGGAGATCCATTCAAGGATGTAGGTGTTTGTAGACAAGGTGGAGGTGCTTTCTGTGCCTGTCTCTTTCATGCAGAACTTAGCTCTCACTGGGAACTAAAATGAGGACTGAGGGGGTTGATACTAGCTTTGTAGTCTTTCCTTAATATCCTGAATCCTGCTGTATGATCAAGTTGGTTGGTTGTCATTCTGAAAGCTTCTGAGTTACCTTTAGAAGAGCAGTTTTAATTTAGCTTAGTGCCATATGTGTCCTTTGTGCTGACTTTTTCTCTCTTGGCAGATCATCTTGTATGTGAAGGAGGAGATGAAGAAAAACAACATCTCAGAACAGACTGTGGTAGCCATAATCTGGTCAAGTGTAATGAGCACAGTGGAGTGGAACAAAAAGGAGGAGCTGGTAGCAGAGCAAGCCATTAAGCATTTGAAGGTATTGTAACTTCAGTATGGACTTCTGCACCCCTTTGGCAGAGCTTGGTTTTCCTTCTGTCTGCAGCTCCCTTTTAAATGTTAAAGCTACAACCCTGCTAGTGTAGACAGAATGAGATGGGGAATTCTCCCCCTTATGAGGAGCATTACAGGCCAAGGGCCTGAGGCAGAGGCAATGACTGCTGCAGAGCTGCTCTGGGGTGGGGCTGTGGTTGCAGATTTCTAAGCAGTGGCTGATGAAGACTGCGAAACCAGCTTTAGTCAGGGTAAATGTGAAGTGCTCTGTGTGTGCCAATCTGTTGTTCTTGGTACAGCAATACAGCCCTCTACTTGCTGCCTTTACCACCCAAGGTCAGTCAGAGCTGACTCTTCTGTTGAAGATTCAGGAGTATTGTTATGACAACATTCACTTCATGAAGGCCTTCCAGAAAATAGTGGTGCTCTTCTACAAAGGTAACTTCTGGGGGATTGTAGTTTCAGAGGTTTGTGGGTTTTTGGAGGGGTCAGTTTTGGTTGTTTGGGTTTTTTAAAGCTTCTGAAACAGAATGCTTCGGTTCTGACAAATTTTTTAGGGGAGATCAGTGCTACAACATTACACTTCATAAGCTGAAGAATTTTCTACCTCCTGTTTTTAAAAATACAAAGGTGCATGTGGCTGGCTGTTTGGACATGGGAAAGTGTAAGACAAAGATGCTGCCTGTCTACAGTAGATCTGCTTAAGAGTTGCAGAACAAAGCTAAATTTAGATTTTTAAGGCATTTTTTAAGTTCCATGATGGTGTATTCTTAGTTCTCTTAACGTTGACTGTGGGTAGCTGAAGATTGAGACCACCAATGTATTGTGGGCTGCTCTAGGCTCTTTTTAAATGTTTGATAAAAGGTAGTACTGAAAAACACACTGTGCACTTATGGAACCTTGTTAAACTGAAGATTATATTGTACTTGTAAAATTTAAAAAACACCTACACCACAGGAAGTGTTTACTTTAGACTTTAAAAGAATTTGCATCGGTTCTTAGCTGTTAACTGAACCTTTGCTTAGAGTGTGCCATCTCAACCCTGAAACACTCCAGACTGTTACTGAAAGTGCAGCTCCTGGATACAGTGCTGAGGAAACTCCCAGCATGAGGAATCATCCAAAATGCCTGGTTCTCCAAATTTCAAAACTGAAGGCACTCCTAGTGTAGGTCTGTCCAGCTGTACCCAGAGAAGGAGTACATGATGCTTCTAGGGGAGGAAGCAAAGGCTGCCAGTCAGGTTCTCAGCAGTTTGCTGTGTTAATACTGCTCTTGCCATCTTTACAGCTGAAGTTCTGAGTGAAGAACCCATCCTCAAGTGGTATAAAGATGCGCATCTTGCAAAAGGAAAGAGTGTTTTTCTGGAGCAGATGAAGAAGTTTGTTGAATGGCTCAAGAATGCTGAAGAAGGTAACCAGCAGCTTAGCTCATATGTAGAGTTTGTTCATTTTGGGAACCCTAATGCAATAATGCTGTGTTCTGGAGTGGGGGATGTTAATTGCCCCTCTGAGACTAGTGTGCTCCCTCCCCTGGTCCTGGCTAGAAAAGTTTGCCAGGACAATCCATGTGGATCTAATAGCAGCTGTTGTGCAGGATGCAGGGCAGCAGCTGAGCTTGGGGCTGGGGGCTGAGCCATGGCCAGGCTGCTGATGAGGTCTCTCTGTTGCAGAGTCGGAGTCTGAAGCTGAAGAGGGTGACTGACCTGTGAAACTCTGGCCTCAGTAAAGCAAACAGGAGCTGTAGATAAGTGTCATGTCTCATGTGTCCTTCTGATTCTTACATCCTACCTCCCTGTATCAAGCATGATATAAGGGCTCTCATGGCAATTTATTTTAACTGTTTTCTATAGTTAATAAAATACTGGATTTAGTTTTTAAAATCATGTTCAAGTAGCTTACAGGAGCTGTTAGATTTGACTCTTAACCTGCATTTGTCCTTTCAGTTACTTTCTACCTCCTGTATTTTCTACTGTAATAATGTAATTTAAGGCCTTCCACAGTGAAATCCACTTCATCTGTTGGGATTTCTGTCTGTATTGGAGTAGATGTGATATGGTTAATGAGACTTAGGGCAGTCTGCTTGCAAATTAAACTATAAAAAAGCCGCCCAAGTGAAGAGGCCATCGCTTGTGTGGCACTGCAGTCTGTACCACCAAATAGCCCCTGTCATAGGTGGTTGATGTTACCAAGTGCTTTGTCATCCCTTCACCAGACTTCCAGCATAAAGCAATCCTCTATTCCAACTCCTGGGAAAGGTGGGAGCGCCACTGCTGGAAAGAAGCTGTTGTGGTGGCAGCAACTGGTTACCATGCTGGGGCATGAAGAGTGGCATCTCTGAGCCTGGTGGCTGTCACAGCTGGTGGCTCGTGTTCCTGAGGGGCTGTCAGGTGCCCTTGCAGCTCTGGGGGTGGTTCCTTTTCCCTTTCCCTCATGGAAGTACAAGCAGTGCTGTTCCACACAGAGCTGCCCAGCAGCTTTCTAAAGCCAGGCACTGCTGCTGGCAGGGCTGGGGCAGGGGGAGCAGCTGATTAGTGCTGCTCTGTAAATGCACAGCTGCTACAACCTAAGGCAGCAAAAGCTCAACCCCTCCCCCTTGAAGTTTAGAGGTTATTTTATGCTGGCAGCTCACATGCTAAACCGAACTTATGTGCTCCCTGAAACTTTAATTCCTAATGGAAATTCTCAGGACAGTTCAATTCAGAAAGATTGGGGGGAAAAAAGGGATGTCTATACCATTGTAAGCTAATAGTGAGCATTACTGAAATACTGGTAACTAGAATACACCTACTAAAATAAATGAAAAAATTGGTCATCACAATACAATCTGTTCAATACTACAGTGATCTTCCTTTGTAACTTTTTTTTTAAGCAAATAAAGGCCATCCTTACACTTAATGCCAAGGGCTGTCTCTGCTCCTTATCTGAAAGAAAGGCACCAGTGACACTACAGGGTACAAAGCAGTGCACAGTCTTTTGCCTAATTAAAGGACTGTGGAATAAAATGTAATTAAATAATACTTTCTTGCTGTTAGGGTGCTCTTTTCCATATTCAAAGTGCTAACGTCCCATGAGTTTGAAAATCAGGTTCATCTGTATATTAAGTAAGTTTTATGTCAATATTTCGAAGTATTTATGTCAATACTAAAAAGTAAGGCACTTACAACCAAATCAGAAGTCAGTGGTGCTTAAGTTTCTTCAATCCCTGTGAGTCAGCCTGGTTAGCTGCATGAGCCTGTGCCCTTTTTCTGCCTTTCAATGGAGAGAAGAAAGGAAAGCGCTGCACAAGAAGAGCAGTGCTTGTTGGGATGTAATCCAGCATCTTCTGTGCCAGGTCAAAAAGGTTCTTGTGGTCAGAATCCTGGCATGTCATGAATTCCTTCATGAAAAGAAAATGTTCGGTTGTTTATCTTAAAATTATGCTTAAAGCTTCTGTCCTCAAAAGCATTTTCCCTGTTGCATCTTACCTTCAGTGGCTTACAGGGGGTTGATAAGTATCTGCCACCAGGATTTTGTTCATCCCAATCCAGCTGTCCTTGACAGAAAAATTTTCATTTCCTTAGACAAACAGACTATATTTGTTACTCAGATATTCTGTTTTGGCCCTTCAGTAGAAGTTTACCAACATGTGTGTTTGCAACTTGGGAACTGATGTGGGAATACTCCAGCAGAGTGGCCAGCTTGTCAAAGAGATGACCGGGTCTTAAATCTAATCTGAAAATATTTAAACTATAGCAGTCCAGGTACATAAAAATATAATTACATTCTTTTCTTATCATGTGATATGGCAAAGGCCCCAGTTCCTTGCCATGGCTCTGAAGAGAAATCCAGAGAGACATTTTTGTTCATTGTTAGAGGAAGTTACTAAGAACTATTTTTCACTGTATCCTGCAACCAATAATCAGTTTCAGATTAAGGAAAAAAGAGGCTGTACTGTTTCCTAAAGTAAGGTAAGAGTGTACTAGATTTTATCCCTTGAGGTTTTTTTCCCCTTGACCCTACTTTTTTTTGTTACTTTGTTAATTAATCTCAAGTTTCAGCAATACTGTCAAGATGACAAAGTTGAGGTACTTGAATTTGCTGATGGTGAGAGATTAAGCTACATCTGTTACTAGCATGGCTTGAAAATAACTGTTGACAGGGTGATCTTTCACACCAAGCTGCTGCCAAAATGTTGACTGAAAGCAGTGTTAGAAATGTTCTGTTCATACTGTTCCCTTGTGCCTACATCTCTCTTCAATTTGGCACCATAGAGGAAGGCACCTGAAGTTCTTCCATAAATCATTCCCCTCAGTCCCTGCCTCTCCAGCATATTTTCACCCATCTGAGGTGTATTACAGACACTGCATCATTCTAAGGTTCACAGTAACTTACAGGAAATAGTCCTGCTCCAACGTAGTATTCCATGAGAATACACAGTACACACCAAACATCTCATGGTTGTGACTGTCACAGTGCTGTGAAAGGATTCAGAAGGTTCTTGTCTGATACCAGACTCTGAAACAGTCCAAGAGCTCAAGAAAGAAAGTGCTGTGCTGCTGGAGCGTTGTTCAACAGTGAGTGACACACCTCACATGAGAGGTCAGCCTAACAGGCTGCTGTGGCCATGGGTAGCTGCAGGAGCTCTGCACTGGCCTGTGGGCACCAAAGTTCTGATGCTCCTCATCAAATACTGCATGCCCATAGCTTTCATCTCTGACTGAAGGCAAAGGTGCTGAGCCCCTGGAGCTCAAAAACAATTCAAACATGTCCATGGTACTCAAACCAGTCTAATATCTGGACACTGACTAAAAAGGCAGGAATATAACATGACTTGGAACAGTTTAATAAAGCTGAGACACACACATCCCATAGTACAGAAAGCAACATGACAGAAATCCTAAAGCCAAACCAAAGTACAGGTGGCTTAGTATACTCACTGACTACTGCCAGGATCCTGTGCCTTTACATATTGCAGTACTAGGACTTCATAAGCTGCTTTGGAGCAGCTGCCATAATTTTTAATTTTTTCACAGCTACATGTTAGCTTCTTGTGAAAAGGTGGGACTGAACAGTGATTAGATGAGCAACTACTTCTAAGAATATTCAGATACACATAGTTTATAGCAATGGTGACTATTGGGGGTTAGATTTGTTTCTTTTTTACTTACAGAATTTTTTCACATAAGTTTCTAGGATATTAACTGCTGGTACTTAATCGTGCTTGAATGGAACAGAAGAGGTGGCCAAAGTGGGGAGAGGAGTGAGCACTGGGCTACACTTCTTTCGTCCTCTGAGAGTTAGCAGGGGAAGGGTAGAAGTTAACACAAATTTTGAGAGCAGAAAAAAACTGGTCTGGGGGAGGAAGGAGGTCTCTTGCTCTCGGCATCAGGAGGACAGTGAGGCTGTTTGCTTGGTGCAAGAACAGTTAACTTCTGATTCCGATCCTGGGAAGCCTACCATCACCTTCTTGTGTGCCCAGGAACTCTAAGCTAGCCTCCTCCTGCCCTGCTGGAGCCGTGCCGGCCCTGTCCCACCGCCACCACTTCTCTGGTGCTGCTCCTTTTTGCTACGGTGGCCCCGCACCCTCCTGCCCTGCAGGGACATATCTGCTGCTCCAGCCACCACCACAGAGCTGCTGATTTATCCCACCCACCAGCCTGGGATTTTCCACTGTTCCAGCTCTGTGCTCCCAGAGGTCCCGCTGGAGCACTGAGATCAGACTACCGCGGGTTTTGTGAAGCAAAGCCCCTCAAGATTCCTGGTTCTGTTTTGTTGTTAATGCAGTAGTTGTTCATTTTGTTATACATACTAGTAAAAACCTGCTATTCCTACCCCCAATATCTTTGCCTGAGAACCCCCCCTTAATTTTTTTTAATTTTTTTTCCCAATATTGTGATAATTCAGAGAGAGGGGGTTTGAATTGTCCATCCCAAGGGAAGCTGTGCCCTTCCCTAGCAGACATCTGTCTTTCAAACCAAAACAGTGACCTTTTTGGAAAAGGTGGTTTTTTTAGTACATGCTGACAATATAACCAAGGCTCATCTATGCATAAAAAAGACTAACATTTCATATATCAATTCTGAAAACATACTTTATACCTTATTATTGTTCCCAGAAATAAAAAGCCTCACCTACCACCCCGTGGTATTTATGTATGCTATTAAAAATGCAAAGCAAACCAAAATAGACTTAAGTATTCTAGACTATTCTTGTTTAAACTGTAAATGCCTACTTGGAGAACTGTTACTGGACAACTCTCATCAAGGCACATTTACAGTGAAAAAGGGGAAAATAAGCAAATATATGCAAGTTCTACAGAAAAAAATAACAATCCCCACCCTTAAACAAAAAAGAAAAATAAAAATCTTCTAAAAGCTCCTTCACATCTTACGTTAAAAAAACTTACTGTATTGGTTTTGTGTGGCCAGGTTTTGGTAGCTAGGGGGACTTACAGTGTTGGTTTCTGAGAAATGCTGCCAGAAGTTTCCCCCATGTCTGACAGAGCCAATGCATGCTGGCTCCAGGACACAGCCAGCTGCAGGACAGATGTGCCAGTGGCCAAGGCTGGGCCAAGCAAAGATGGTTCTAACACCTCTGTGATAACATATTTAAGAAGGAAAAAAAGTTACGGCACAGATGTAACTGCACTCAAGAGAATGGTGAGAATATGAGGAAGAGAATGAGAGGAACAGCCAAGGTCAGTAGAGAAGGAAGAGCAGGAGGTGCTCCAAGCGCCGGAGCTGAGATTCCGCTGCAGTCCGTGGTGCAGCCCATGGTGAGGCAGCTGTGCCCCTGCAGCCCAGGGAGGACCACAGGGATACAGAGATCCACATGCAGCCTGTGGAGGACAACACACCAGAGCAGGTGGATGCCTGAAAGAAGGCTGTGACTCCAGGGGAAGCCTGCACTGGAGCAGGCAGGGACCTGTAGAGCTGTAGAGAGAAACACACTGGAGGAGGTTTCCTGGTAGACCTGTGATCCCATAGGGAACCCACTGGAACAGGCTGTGCCTGAAGGATGGCACCCCATGGAAAGGGACCTGTGCTGGAGAAGTTCATGGAGAACTGTCTCCTGTGCGAGGGAACCCATGCTGGAGCCGGGAATGGACTCTTCTCCCTGAGCAGGGACAGAAATAACTTGTGATGATCTGAACATTCTCCCATTCCCTGTCTCCCTGCACCAGGGAAGGAGAGAGGGAGGGGAGGATGATGCTGCTAAGATTTTACTTTTCAGTATCCTGCTCTGATTTTGACTGGTAATAAATTCAGCTAATATCCCAAGTTGAGTCTGTTTTGTCTGTGATGGTATTGGGTGAGTGATCTCTCCCTGATCTCAATTCATGAACCTGTTGTTACATTTTTTGCTCCCCAGTCCAGCTGCAGAGAGCAGCGACAGAGTGGGTGTGGTTTGGTGGGCATCTGTCACCCAGCCAGGGTCAACCCACCACATCTACCTAAAAAGTTAATAAAGTTTGAAAAATATTCTATGCATCTTGCACTTAGTACATCTCTGACAGATCAGATCATCCTCTGCATTCTTGCATCTTTTCCTTCAATAGCTCTTCTGGAACAGCACCAAGACAGTGCAGCCAGTCAATAAACTCAAGTGAATTTGGGCCAGAAAAACAATTAATTCAGCAGGGAGTTAGTTACTCAGGTATTCAGATACACATCAGGCAATGAACAGTCAGCAAGAGCAATTTCAAAATTCAGTCCCTGGAAATTCACATAGTTTATGTTGCAGGAAAAAAACATGGCAAGGAACACATTTGCAGATGAGATACTCAAAGTAGGAAGGCAACAAAAAATTACAATAGTTCTTCTTTAGAAAGATTGGTTCACTGAATTTTACCTAATGATTTCAGGACCCCAGTATTTTTCTTAAAGCAAAAGGATTTAATAATTATCTTTTATATAGGTATATACACATATATATTTTTTAAATAGCCTTGCATCCAAATTAAAATAGCCATCTTAGGCAATCAAGATTAAATAACTTGTATGACTATTTGGCAAGAAGCGGTATTTTTTTAAATCATAAAAGCATATATGTTTACTATATGCTGTCTTGGCTTAAGATTTTAATTTAACTTACAACTCAAATCTTCAGGTTTTTTAACAGTGTAACAAAAATCAGAAAACCCACCCTGATAGTGAGAAGACATAATTCATATTTAATGCTACAGATTTCTCACTGATTCTTGCAAAAGTCAGTCTGGCATGACCCCCTTGCTATTTCAGTGATACTTAGTAAAAATCTAGTTTAAAAGCTTGTCCTTGGATTTTAGAGCAGGGGTTAAGCAAATGCTTGTCATAATATAAATCTTGAAGGCATGAAAGTGATGCCTCTATTTCAAGTCCTCCAATTGATGGTTTTAGTTCATTAATCTGCTAAAATATATTCAGTGAACAAATAGCAGGACCATGTTCTGTAGTATCACAAGCATATGTACAAATGATACACTTTCATTGAAGGAAATGCAATCCTAGTAAAAAAGTCAGCCACTAATATGAGCCAAAGGAATAAAATTCTATTATCCACAGAATTCCCCAGACCCGACACTGAATTACTACCGACAGATGAGAATCTGCCTTCTTAAAATAACAAACCAAACTAAATTAAAATTAGTCCTATCACCTGTGTAGGTTTAGGATGACATGTATTATAAAGTGTCTTTTATTTCCCTCTGCCACCAGCTGTCACATTAGACCAGATCCCTGGCTACTCGGGAGCCCAGCGTCACATCCTTCCTTGGACTTGTGACTGCAAACTTCAAAACTGTGTCACTGACAACAGCCTCTTTCACTCACAGAATTGGTTTCTGAATCACTGCTACAAAAAAAAAAAAAAAAAAAAGGCAGTAAATGTAGCTAAAATCATTCTAGTGCCCCTATGAAGGCAACTTTTTGTTTTAAGCTGCAAGACATCTTTCTTGAAATACCTTCAACTCAAACATTATTCTGGTATCACATAACCTGATCAGAGTAATAAAATCGTAAAACATGCCTGCTGATATCAGAAGTCCAGAAGTTATTTACCTGCCAGGAGTTTCAGAAAGATGGTTGCAGCACTTTTTCTCCTGTGCACTTCTGAATGGTGTCCCCTTTCCATTCTTAGCATTGTTGCACCTTCCGCAAAGTGGTCTTTTTCTTTTATCCCCGTCAGGACCATTAGTTTGACTGGAATTCCCCAAGTGTAACTAAGATATTTTAGTCTTTGAATTACATCCCACAGACAAAACATTCATTTTCAAAGCCATTAATTATCAAATTTAAACTATAATGAAGATTGTGTTTTTCCTCAACATCCCAGTTTTTTGGCTTTTCTCCTCTGCTCCTTTGAAGTTATTTTTTAATTCATGAGCTTTTTTCAAGTTAATTATTTTTGATAGGGGAACTTGAACCTTTAACCTTCTCCTTAAAAAAAGCCTTTTAAGGACATACCATGGCTCGGACACTCCTGCCAAGCTACTCAGGCCCTCAGTGCTGCATTAGCCTAGGAAGAAGAAAGGCTTCTGCGTGCTTAACAAGGGCAAATACTGGCCAGTGGGCTTTCAAGCTTTTAATTAAGTTTTTCTATGGGAGACAACAAAACTCGGGTTATCTCACAGTTAGTCTTCCCCACGAGGAAAAGCGAACTAACTACCCACACATCTTTAACTTCCCTTTCCACGCCCAAGCCGACTGCAGCGCCTCAGCCCGGAGGGCGGCGGCCGCTGCCGGCACAGGGACATCCCGGGCGGGCGGAGCGAGGGGGACGCAGGGCCGGCCCCGAATCCCCGCCCCGGCGAAAGGTTCCGCGCTCGGCCGGAGCAGAGGCTTCGGGAAAAGGCTCCGGGAAAAGGCTCCGGCCCCGCCACAGCGGCCGAGGCCATTTTCTGCCCGCTCGAGAAGGCGCAGCAGAGAACATGGCGGCCTGAGGGGAGATGGCGGGGGGCGGCAGGGGACTCCGAATTCCGAAATGGTCATTTCTTACCCCTCTGACGAGGCTGTTAATCCTTTCTGTACTGCCCTGGACATGGTTAGTGGTCCTCTGGATCAGCTTACCATATGTACAAGTTTGTCACTGTTCAAAGCTCATGCACCATTGTTTTCTTCCTGCCCACTGCTCTCCACTTAGACGAAGTCCAGGAAAACAGACACAATACAATTTTGAAAAGTTTGTTCGTAATTTTGTCCCAATAGGATCACTCTCCTTTCAATACACAACATTAGATGAAAAAAAATGTATCTACGTTTAATGTCTATCCTTCAGACAGCATACTAGGTGCTGCCATATTTCGCATTTTCTATGTAACAGCCTTCTTTTTGTGGAGAAGAAAACCCGAACCTGAAATTGTTTCCAGTTCAGTGCAATTTTAAATTATTCATTATTTACAGTTCCTTTGCACTGTAGGAAATTTCCCAGTACGTCCTCCCTCCTTCATGGCAGTAGTGTCAGTCAAGTGTGTCATTGCACACTTCTGTCTACTTGCTACTGCTGCTGGTTATAAGGAAGAGAGAAGAGCACAGAGCTAAAAGAATAAAATCCTTTACCTGANTGCTAGTTTTATCTACCAGCAGACCCAGTGCTTGTTTGTAAAGACAAATCTTGTCATTCCTCTCAAGACTGAAGTATTACAGTAAAATATATTAAGTCTGGAACAAGGGCTGGGAGCTTAAAGCAACATTTCATGAAGAATACAAAAACCTTGTCTCCTTGAGTGTAGCAGTGTGTCTTTTGGG
>WAAE01006454.1:0-23374 GCA_013400495.1 Nicator chloris | reverse complement strand
GGTTCCACTAAAGTCATTGGGAAAATTCCTATTGACTTCCCCAGGGTCAGCTTCACTCTACAGTACCGTCCCTTGTATATTCTTGCTTGGTGACACCCAAATAAAATGTGCTTTGCTTACAAATCAAAATATTTTTTTTATAAGCTGTTAGCTCTTTCAACTCAGCATGGTAGATGAAATACAAGCTGTGCTCTTCTCTGCATCTCCTATTATTACCTGTCATAAAGAATCCACAATTAGGTTTTAGCTGGCAATTTTGCTGCTGATACACAAGGCAGATAAAAATCCAGATTGTTCTTCCAAATCTGTTTTAGCTCTACATTACTGATACAATAGCTTGCGGTGGTGAAACAGTAAGCAAATATTTACCTGCATCTACACTGCCAGGTAAGAAGCCCAGTGAAATAGGTGGGATGGACTCCTGCACAGTAGAAAATTAATATACTCCACAATGTTACTGTCATTGAATTTTTAAAATCTTCCCTTTGGTTTACCACAGCAGCTATTCCAGTGTACCAGATCTTGTCAGACATTCCTGAATTACTTCAGGGACAGCAGGATTAAATCCTTGAGAGCTGACACCAGTTCCTGCAGACACACACAGGAAGAAGCTGATAAAGTATTTTTTTCAAACAAATGTGACTTTAAAGATGAAAGAGCAGAAGTCAATACCACAGTATTGGTATTTCTGAAATACCACAGTAATCTGTTGAAAGACTTTCACCTACTATGGAGAGAGAAATGGAAGATGAGAGAGAATGAGTGGGAATGAGTAGGGAACAAGATATGATGCTCTGAGTATGAAGAAGGAATTTTCTCTTTTGCAGATTGACCAGTGGAGCAGGAAATATCTTGTACCTGACTTGGGATTTAAAGTAAGGCAATTTCTTTTTTTGCAGAAAACTAGTTTTCAAGTTATATGAAGAACAGACAAACTAGTTAGCCTAAACCTTAATCTCTATAGCTGTGGAACAAAACCAGTATGATAACTTGTGGAGGGTGTAAGAAACCCCTTCTTTTGTGAAAGACATTTCTTTTTTTGGAAGAAATGCTTATAACTTGATTTCTGCCCTGTTGGAACAAAGTCAAGTTAAAATATTTTCTTTTGTCACAGAGCAGCAGCATCAAGTTAATAGCTATTATTATATAGAGAGTAATTTCACATTGATCCACAAAAAATGGAAAACAAAAAGACTAATAGGAAATTAAGACCAATAGGACTTAATTAAAAAGACTAATAGGAAATAAAGAAAATATGTAATATTTTTAATTAAAAATGTTACCAAAATAAAGTACTTCCTATGTTGTTTATATTTTCTCAAAGGATTGGTTCTCTTAAAATTATTTAACCCTACCTATTTATAGACATTGTTTGTTCTCCTCTTGTTTCTTTTTGCATTACTGTTCAAATAATTTCAAATTGTGATTTATGCTTGTATGGCAACACAAAGGGTTGAAGCCAGTGACATCTGTTAAAATAGCCTGTTTCATAGATTATGCTGCATTTCCCTCATCTGGAGGCATTTCCTGTGATCTCTTTGAATTAATTTAATTTGAAAAATGTTGTTCTGGACTTAAAGTACAATGAATAATAGTCATTTGGTTTGGAAATTGAAAAACAAGGAATAACTTCAGTCCTTTTTGTTAATATACTAATTTTTTTGTTTATTTAAATTAAGAAAACTGTATGCCTATGGCCATGTTATGAATTCTCAGGACTACCCAGCATTTGCTCTGCCCAGCAGCAAAAATTAATAAAACATAATCTGTATAATTAGTTTCTTTCCACACACTTTCGTAAATGGAGAGCAAAGAAATTTAAACCAAAAGGCACCAATTTATTTCCAAATATGGAAAATCTAATTTAGTGTTCCTCCAGTTAGCTGAAGAACTTGATCATCTTGAAACAAGAGGGGAAGTTAGGGACACGGCCTGTTCTCGAGAGCCCAGGTGGTTGTCGTGAAGCATCCCACAAGGAAACCTTAAAGCCTAAACACTTGGGGACCTTCCTTTTAATGATCCTCTGCTCCTGCCAGGCTCTGGGCTGAGGCATCACCGTGTCTGTCCATAAGCACACGATATTGCGCCTTAGGCTGGCATGACAGCCAGATCCTACTGATCCAGACCTGGAGTGACAACACTCACTGCTTTCTTCCCTGACAACAAACGGCCCTGGAGTGAGGCACAGTGCTGACACGTAACAAGAACCAGCCTCTGAGAAAGGGCATGCTCTAAATCAAATCAGAAAAAAGGAAAAGCGCAAGGATTATTTCTGTCTTACAAATGGGAAATGTTATTTTCAGGGAACAACTGATTCTTATTTAATAGACTCAAAACTTAACAGGAAACAAATATTCTGATTCTAATATACACTTAAATCTCCTTACATATACTGCTCTGGAAATGTAGGTGTTATACATGAGCATGTGGTGTAGAAATTACTTATCACAGAAGCACTTCCCCTCACTTTCACATCTGCTGATGGCCCACTAGTTTCAGCTGCATATTCCTGATTTATAGTGATATCAGGGAATAGGAAGTATACCTGGAGGAGGCTTTTTTCTTATTTAACTTTAAATATGACTATGAATTTGGCTTGGTGTTATCAGTAGCCTTGTAGATTTTAATTTGATGAATGTTTTCTGGTTTGGGGGGTTTCTTTCCAAGTTGTGATGCCCTGGGTTGTTTTTTGGTTTGGTTGGGTTTTTTGTTTGTTTTTTTTTAATGAATATTAAATAGGTAGGGCCACATAGAAATAATTTATCTGTGTTTGCAAACTAAGGAAGATTTCAGTAAAGTGTTTGTTTAGATTGTATACAAGTAACATCATTTGGTTGATATATTTAAATTATTTGAATGCTTAACCAGGGCAATCATATTCTTCTCCGTGAAAATTTTCCTTCTAAACCAGTAACCAGAAAGAGGAACATTAAATAATTTGAAGCAATGATAAAACAAGTTTAATATAAAAATAATGTCACCTGTAAAAACCTGATTTTTTTCCTATACCCTCCAAATTCCCTCTCTTGGTTTGTAATCTGTATCTACAGTATGTGGAACCATAAATAAATTATGAATGACAGGACAATCTTCCAGGGGTGACAATTTTCCCCAAGGCATTATAGCTCTGAGAAATAGCTGACAAAAAAAAAGTTGTAACTGATGTGGTAGGAATGGGTAAATTTAGAAACCTTAATTACTCTGGTGTTAAATATGGGCAAGGATCTTTTTATTAATGTCTATTCCTGCAGGGTAGATTTTTGGGTGATAATTCACTGGTTCAGCTCCACCAGATTTAAAATAGAATAATGCCCCATATGATTAATATGAAGCTTATTTAAGTCTGTAAATGACAGAAATTTATCTTTTTGATGTATGTTGAGTGTGTTGAGATGCATTTGACCACAATAGCTAGGAACCAAACACAACATGCTTATTTCAACAATTTTTTATCTTTTCCTTCCAATTCCCAAATATCATGTAGTAAGCAGAAATCTATGCTGTTATTTCTAGAGTGCTACTGGGGGGAGATGAGGTAGCATGGCAAGAGAAAACATATGTTTTATGTTTATGATATTGAAGTGGCCTCTCTTTCTTTCTTCAAAATTTTTTTTTCATAAAAGCATCTGTTTCTGAACTGTCACTATTTTTATGTAGGCATCTTACAGACATGATAAAATTTACATTATTTTTAATTCTAATCTTAAAAATATCTTCAAGATATTTTTATTAATTGTACATACACTTAACATCTAATTTTCACAAGGAAAACATTGTTTAAGATGCATTTTATTTAGATTGAGACTTGATTTTTGAGAAAAATATACAGTTTAAACGTGCAAAAAATTGCTCTTGATACTCTTGGGAGAAAAGTCTCATATTGAATGTACTAAAAGGGAAACATCTTTAAATGGTTGGCATAAAAATAATTTCCACTTATTTTTTATGGTAGTTAAAAGAGTCAAAATATGTAAAGCATGATCAGTGATGTCTATGAGTATGGTTTAAACTGAGAGAATTTGTAACAAATCTGAGGGAAATCAAGCTTTCACAAGAGGCAGTCTGTTCAGTCCCAATGGAACAAGAAGTGCAAAAATCAAATGGGAATGATGTCCTAGAGATGGCTGAGATTTCCTGGTGCAGTGCTATTCCTTCCCTTCTGAAGGTCTGGTGGACCTTCTCTCTCCCAGTAGCACAGTCCCAGCTCTGAAAGGAAATCCAGTCCCATGAAAATAACCTGCTCCCTTCCCACAGAGACATGAGACAACTGGTGAAGGTCTTTTAAATACATATTTCTTAGGTTACCATTGTCTTATTTTAGGATGTTTTGATTTTCTCTACACACACACAAACCAACCTGCAAAAATTATCACAAAGCCACCAGCAATTTATAAAGTAGTTTAGTGTAATTATCATATATATAGACAATGTCAAAAATGTTTTAAGAACACAGATTAGGGAATGAGCTTTGGATCAGAAACCAAAAGAGCTTTATGCTCACTTTATCAAGCTGAAAAGCTTGAAAGTGAAAGCAGAAGTGAAAATACTACTGTAATACAACCGTTAGAAATTATTACAAAATCATTCTTTACTATTAGCTAGAACTCACTGTTCTGCTGGTTGGGAAGGTATCAGATCTTTTTGATTGCTCAGCTACAGTAATTGCTGCCAGATGGATGCAATTTTAAGATCATTATTTGTAATCCTTCCTGCGCCCTCAGTACTTTATCTTGAAACAATTGCAATTAATATGTTCCTCAGCAGTTTTTTGCTGAGATACATTCTTTTCTTGCTCACCCAAGATAAAACACTACTAAATTAATCATTGAACAATTTAGCTAAGGAGCATAGCTTTGTCGATGTGCTGTTGTTTTTAACATTTAATTACAAGGAGTCAGAGAGCTGATTAGCTGATACTGTACTCAGTATAATAGCACAGATCATTAAGAGTCAGATGCAAACCAAAGCTCACTATCTTGTCTCACCATGTGCAGAGTACTTATCTGAGTAAGCAGAGCTCTCCTGGTGTGAAGGATGTCAGTACTTAGGTGAAAGGAGGTTTTGCCTGCAAGACCTGGTATTGTCAGATATGTGTGTGATCTGACCAAAACATGGGAACCAAACGCACCAAGGGCAACCAGCAGCCCAGAGATCTGTCTCTAAGGAGGTTTGCTTCAGATATGCTTGCTTTTCTGAGCTGTAAGGCCAGAATTCTAATTTATAATATTATATCTGTAGCATATATTCTTATAAAGTCCAGATGTGACTTTACCACATGAAAGGAAGAGCCGGGGTAACTATGGCTTCTTCCCGCTGTTAGCATTGGCCATTTCTGCATGAGCCCCTAACTCCCTGACACTGATGTGACTGGACAACTTTCCCAGCCAGACTGGGTCTGCTACTGCTGCTAAACTGTCAGCAATCTACAGATATTGCCAGTGAAAAATAACCTGAGCTTTATAGATGTATTTTAAGTAACAGGACTTTAGTCTAGCAATATACCCTGTTTTTTCGGCTGTAAAAATCGTTTGGAAATGTTGACCAATGAATAGTCATAACACAGTGATACCCAATTCACCTTACATTTCATTCAGTTGTAAGATTTTAATTAACTAGACAAGGAATTGGGTCAGACTACAGATCTTCCATAAAATCATGTGTTACAGTAACTAACAATACGCTGTGTATAGTCCAAGAAAACCATGAATTCCAGGCATGTTGACAAATCATGCTTTCAACTCTGTGCCCTCTGAGCTTACTATTTTGGACTCTTTCTTCACTGTCTTCAAAAAGTGTGTTTCTAATAGAAAATATTATTACAGTTTGGCAGGGAAAAGGGGATGATGGAGGCATATACAGTTCAAGGAAAATCTTTTTGTTAACCATTAATTCCTATTTTTGCCTAACATTGAAAGAATGTGAATAATTAAACTTTAGTTCCTAAACATTTTATTTTTGATTTTAGATTGTTAATGATTTTTTTTTCTCTACTCTACCTTGGACACAAAAATTGTAACAATTGTTTTGCAAAGAACAATGCCACAAAAGAAAAGCTCATTTCAAGTCTTCTCAAGTAACAGCTCAGATGCCCCACGGTCAAGGACTTTTTTCAACACAATGTACTCACCACTAGAAAAAAAAAATTACTCAGTGGGAGATAAATTCTGATCTAATTAAAAGAGCTGGTGAAGGAGAAAAAAACCACACTCCTTATTCAACAGAAAACTATCCTGAGAGGCTTCAGATAGGGCTCTTAACAAGGTTCCCGCCAGCTGTTATCTCTTTCATGACTCATCCAAAAATTTGAGCAGGCAACAGCTGGAGCTTGGGCTCTGCCTTTTTCTACAGTGCATTGGATACCAAAAATGGGAGCAGATACTGCTCCTGAGGTTCTTGAGTGCTAGTTTCTGAGTTGGCACTATTCCTGGTCACTGTGGCAGCACAAATTCCTTCCATGCGTGAGTTATGCAGTCTGTCAGGCCACTTAACACGTGCAGGTCTGTTCTAGCCCTCATTCAGGCTGTGCTCCCATTTAGACAAATATGAGCTTTGGGAATCTACATGATGGAAGCTGTAATGACTCTGATTCAGCAGAGCATATTCAGTGCATATTTAGCTGTACATGTGTTAGATTCACCCTCATTCAGAAAAGTATCATTCATAATGTGAAATCTCAACTCATTTGAGAGCTGTACTGCATGAAGGCTGATATTCCTAAGACACCCTCTAACCTTACTACTTGAAAGTGCTGCAGGGTTCTAAAATAAAATGGCAGCTCTATAATATACTGAGGTATTACTTGGACACCCCTTTCACTGCATTTTAGGTTTGAGAATGCTTTATTACAGTCTTCATTGTCAAAAAATATTTTGACTGCATTTAGATTAGAGGAGTTTAATTAAATCTTGATTTGATGGGCTTCTCTGGAATATGAAACCAACCCCAAAAAGGGAAGACCAGAGAGATAAAGATGGCAGAATGTCAGACAGGTTATGTAAGTCATGCAATTCAAAGTACATGTTAATTTACTATCCTGAAGAGACTGTTTTACACATTCTGTTTATATAGCAAGACAATAATGATGTTATCTCACTTTTGTTTTGAACATCCAAGGTTAATCACAAAATCGCAGAATAGTCTGAGTTGGAAGGGACCCACAAGTCCAACTCTTTAATGAATAGCCCATACAGGGATCTAACCTGCAACCTTGGTGTTATTAGCACCATGCTCTAACCAACTGAGATAATAAAACCAAAAGAATGTAACTAAGTCAGGATTTTTCCTGGTTGTTGCATCGAATAAATTAGTTGGATTAAGGATTCATGTTCCTTTTTTATTTTGGATCAGTTTTCCCAAACAGCAGAGTAAATTGGAGGACAGTCTTGCCAGAAGTGATGACATGAATGTCACTTGAAAACTACTCAGTTCAGTGCAGAGGACAAGATGAAAATGAGATGTGTTCAGAATATGTCAGTGAGATACTCACAGCATAGCCAGGAACTGTGTCTGGAACTTTTGCACGCTCACACTTAGTATGGAAGTGCATTACTGAAAAGTCCCATTTCTTCCTGGTTGTAGGCAGGTTTCAGAAATGGTGTGAACAAAATGCTCAGTGTCTTGGTAGAGTTAAGAATTATTGAGTAGAGTACAAGAAGACAGCCCATGGCAATGGCTTTTCTCATTGCCAAGCTGCTATATGGTGACCCTCTACAGCTGATCATGCTGATCCTCTCTAACACCTCTCCATGGCTCCACAGCTTCAGGAGTGGAGCTATGAGACGTATTATAGAGCTGTGGAATAACTTTCTGCAACTGTACAAAGTAAGAGTGAGAATGAAATGTTGTGCCAAACACTTTTAGATTATGTCATCAGATTCTTTTGCATGTGTTATAAGCCAATGTCTTAATGCTTGATCGAAGAAAATCAGTTGTGACCTAACAAGCTGAACAGTCACTTCAGTGACACAGATCCCAGCTCTACTGTGCCTGAACTACTCATTCAGCACAAAGTTTGCCCAAGTGTATTGAACTTTTAACACAAAATCAATGGCACTCCCTTATCTTCTCCTGTACAAGTTTTATATGGGGTTTTCTTCCCATTTTAGAACACCAGCACATACTAATTTAGACTATGAACAAACTAAGGAGTAAAATTTACTGAGTTGATTCTGCACCAAAAAAAAAAAAAAAAAAAAGAAAAAAAGAAAAAAATAGAAAAAAAAAAGAAAAAAAAAAAGAAGGAATGCTTTAAAGGCTGTTTTGCACATATTTCTATAGCTAGGATGCAATTGATACACCTGGTTTTCGAATGAAATCAATAGGCAACCCTTCATAGAGCCCAAGGCAGTGTGACACCCCAAACACTTAAAAGCTGTTTGTCAGAGTAGTGGTTTTCCTTGGTTTGGCTTTAGTCAAACAGAATTGAAGGGATCCAGGTGACTAAACAGTGTAAAGAAATGGAATCTGCAGAGTTAGCTGAAAGCACAAGGTACTTGTGAAAGGAAGAGGATTTCCAAGCTGCCCTTGAGGCTGAATTTTTGCATTTCCCAGAGAACATCCTGGTAGAAGTCATTTGGTCTATGTCAAATATTCCAAGATAGTACAATATTGATATGCCTTGGTACTGACTAGAAAATAAAACCATAAGGTATAAGAGTATTCCAGCTTCTAAGATCACCCAAAGTTATGTTTATTTGTCCAAAACTGCTACCTTATACCTGCATATTAGTAACAATAATATTTAGGGAATATTTCCCCTCTTGGGCTGCACCAACTTGTTTCTCATCCTCTAAGCAGCCACAGGATGGTGAACAGTTTCAATTTTATTCACAGTTTCTTAGGCTGACTTGAATTCAGTGGCCTGAGTTCTGATTTAATGCTATAGGCCCAGTTCTTACTCACAATAAAAACCTTTACATATTGTTTTAGAGACACATGGAATTAGGAAACCAATAAACTGAACCACTTGAACAGAGTGTATTCAGCTATGAATACATCTTCAAAAGTGTTACATAAAGCTGGTAATTTCCAATGGAGAGGCTATAACATTCTTAGGGTCTCTTGGTCATCAGAGACATGTAAAAGGAACTAAGTATAAATGAATCTTTGTGCTCTGATTTCTACTCCTTCTATGTCATCCAATTACCCTTCACCCTGCTGTGTGACTAGAATTTTTTTTGCCATGAACCATTCCTAAAGTCTCCAATGACAAAAAAAGAGAGAGAAAAAAGTTTTCCTTCAAAGTCAAGAAGAATAAGATTGATGTCTTTTGTTCATGAATCCAACAGTTTAAATTAAAAGATCCAAAGCCCTCATGACTCTAATTAATTTTGCTTTGGAGATGGGATTTTAGTATTTAACTTTCTGCAGTTATAATGAAAACTTGCCTGCATATTGAATGACTTTTTCCTTTTTTCTTTTTCTTTCTTTTTCCTTTCATCATAATATTTTTGTTATTGGAATCACAAATACAGGAAACATTTCAAAATCAGCCATTTGAGACAGCAAGCAGTTAAATAACTTAATGTTGCAAAGATGCAAGCATGTGCTGAAATGTATGCATGAATAGTCCCATATGTAAAGTTAACAGCCTAGATTAGCACATAATGATGATGCAGCAGCACAGTACAAATAAACACAAGTTACATGGACAAATACTGTATCTTTTCATTTTAAAAAGGTAGTGATTAGAGCTTTACATTTCCCTCCTGTCTTTATTTGAAAGGGTGCTCCTCCTGAGCAGTCATTAACTCTGGCTGAGGTTTTGCTTAGCTCTTCACCTCTCTGTAGCCTGCTGATTACAAAGCAGGCATCCAGGGCACTTCCTCTCCTGCTGTTGCACTCTGGTTTTATATCTCTGTTTTATTAACTGTTGCATGAAGTGGTCTCCATCTAGGGCACACTTTTCACAAGGTCTCTTTCCTTATTATGACTGAAGTGGAAATGTTACATAAAACAAGCTGTTTATGGAAATCTTATTTCTGTCACATGAGCTCTATTCTGATGTGACAGGCTCTCTATCTGGCTGCAAGCATTAAATATATTAATTATATCTGTCATTATGCAATTCTCCTCTTATCACCACTGGATTTTAAAGACCTGGTAAAATTTTACTCTGAGCAGTAAAATCATTGCACCTCAGCACACTTCAGCATTTATAACAATCTGACATAATAAGGATACTGTCACTGCAGAAACACCTTCCTACACCCATGTGGGTACTTGAAAATCTGTGCTTTCTCCATCCTCCTACATAAATATAGTAGCTTAGGAACTTTTATGCTGTGTCTTGATTTTTAATGAGAAGAGACATCAGGTACCATTTAAAACATGAAATGAAAAGGGGTAATTCAGCTTTAACTATAACAGGGCTTTCCTTTAGATGTAGTTCTGCTTCTGTGAAGTGGGAGAAGTTTGAGAAAATAGGAAACAGATAAGGTTTTAAACTAGAAAGCATTAAGATCCTGTCTTACGACCTCTTACTCTTACTCTTGAATACCTAAAAACATAAACACCCTAAGGTGACAGACATTGATGCCAGTTTATCTCCATTGACCACAATTAAGTATTGAAGTTCTCTACAAATGAGAACTAAACTCTGGCCTGCAATGGTGGATCCAATCTTATCAAGTGTATATAATACTTATTCTCAAAACGTAAGACAGGTTGTGAAGTCCAAAGAAAAATATTTCAGTCAGGACCCTGCTAATCCTATGCTCCTGCTACCAAGATGCACCATGAAATACTGGACAAGTCTAGACTGCCATTCTGCATTCAGATATGAATCCTACACTCAGGTGGATTTATATACAGGTTAGGAATTGCAGATTTTTTTGATAAAAGGAAAGATTCCATATAAGAATAAAACAATAACATGTATATAGGGGAAATAATTAAATCCTGCAGGATGCCAATATTTTTGAATACCAGTATAGATTTGGCAGATATAATTTTCTATGTAGTTCTTTTACCCTCTTGCTAAGGTAAATATCCAAATGTTGGTGATCCATATTTAGGAAAGCCAGGGTGCTAGATTGAGTGTCTGTGTGTTACCATGTTGTGCAACACATCTGGATGGTAAAACTGCAGTCAGAGTGGCAAAGCATTGACTACTGCCTGCTCTGTATCTCAGGCACAGTAATAAAGATTGGTACCAAGCAATCCAGCATGGCTCAAGTAGCAGCTCTGAATCTCTTGTTCTATTTTGCTTTATTGCTTATTTGCTTCGGGACTGATACAGTTCTGGCCATTGTGAATGACAGAAATGGCTACAGAAATAGCCTATTTTGGCAGTAGGCTTTTGCAGAAGACAGGAGTTATGCAGTGGTGAGACACACCATACTCCAGCCCTTTAACTAACCAAGAGAAAGACGGGCTTCCTCCTGAATTTTGACAGCAGCAGTTGGGAGGAGAAGGGTCACCTCTCAGGCGTCCGCCTGCGGCAGGCAGCGGCTCCCGCGTCCCGCCGCCAGCCCGGCCAGCCCGGCGCGGGACGGCGGAGGTGTGCGAGCGACGTGCCGGGGGAGGACCGGGGAAGGTGCCGTGCCTTGTGGCCCTGGGGCGGGGCTGCCGTGCGCCTTGCCCGTGCATTGGGTCTGGATTCATACATAAGTATAGCCGGGCTGGGCTCGCCACACTCCTCTACCCCCCGCCCCCCAGCCCTGGAAGAGAAGGGNCGGGGCCGCCCCGCCGTCCCTCGGTAGCGCCCGCCGGCCGCGGATGCGCCGCTCCGCCCCGGCTGCCGACGAAGGAAGAAAAGTTTGGGGGCGACTTAGGGCCGCGGGAACGCCCGAGGAGGAGGAGGAGGAGGATGCGCGGGTTCCCCGGCTGATCGGGAAGGAAGGATGNCTGGGGCGGGGCTGCCGTGCGCCTTGCCCGTGCATTGGGTCTGGATTCATACATAAGTATAGCCGGGCTGGGCTCGCCACACTCCCCTAACCCCCGCCCCCCAGCCCTGGAAGAGAAGGGGGAGAGAAACAAGAACGGGGGGGGAGGAAAAATCCCGGTGAGGTCATTCCACTGAGAGCGCAGGAGGCGAGCGGACAAGGTCGACTTTCCCGGCGGAGGCGCAACCCTTAGGAGCGCGGAGCCGCGCACCCACCGCCGGCCCGGCACCTTGGAGAGCTCCGCCGCGNGAGGAGGAGGAGGAGGATGCGCGGTTTCCCCGGCTGATCGGGAAGGAAGGATGACTGAGAGAGGATGTGCACCAGCAGCCAGATCATCGGGAGCCTCCTGGTGCTCTCCGTGCTGGAGATAGGGTTAGGGGTGTCCAGCGTGGCCGTGGGGGCGGTCAGTTTCAGCCTGGTCCTCACAGAGCATAAACCTCAGCTGGGAGACTCTTCTCCGGTATGGAGCGGGGTGTGTGTACGTTAGCCATTTCACTCTCTCTTTAACTCTTTATGGTGATGATCAGACCGTGCGAAGGCATCCCCTTTTCCTTTCCCTTCCCTTCCCTCCCCTTCCCTCCCGCGAGTGCATGTTGCGGCGACCGCGCCGGGTCCATTTCCGATGTGCTTGGGGTACGGTCTGCAGAGTCGTGGGGCGAGGGGGAGGCACGGCGGGGACAAATGTGTGTGTTGGGCGGGGGGAGACCTTTCTCGCTCCTTTCCGTTTTTCAGTCTTGCTGTGAGCAATTGAACTTTCTGTGAATCCCTTCTCACACCTGGGAAAGCCCGATGCTTCGCGTGAAACCCGGGCCATAGCTTACGGTCTTTAAATTGACTGTGAGTTTTGCTTTTTGAAAAGAACAGCCCTGTCCATGATGTCCATGACTGACAAAAGGTGCTTTAAATTAATGTCAAGGGTATGCCAGCTGAGTCCTGAGCTTTTGGAGGAAAACAGAAAGAGGCATTGGGAAGGAAAAGGAGAAAGATGTTCTCATGTACTGGGGACCCTCAGCTTCTTGTAAAACAAACAAAAAAAAAATGAAAACCCAGTAATGGGTTAATAGAAGCATCATGTTCATATCACAGAGCATTTCTCAATTCCCAAAAATGTTTCTTATTTTGCCAGTTTGAGATATGCATGTTCCTAGGAAGAATTTTCCTCCAAATGGTTATTTATATTTATGAAACAAAGAATAGGAAATGTTGAATGTTCAGTCTAAACATGAGTGGGCATTTTTGAAGTCCAAAGCTGGTCTTGGCCAGCTTCTATTGTACAGCAGTATTTCTAAAAGGATTGTTTGCTTTGCTTCAGATAACATGATAAATGTAAAACACTCTTGATTATTCACCAGCATAAACTCCTCTTATTTATAGATTCATTCAGACAAAGTACTTAATAATATTCTCACTGTCAATAATTATTCATTATTGACAACAGTGATAAATATTTTGGCAGTATGTAAACACATATAATTCTGCACTGTAGAATAGGTAGATGAGAAATGAAAAGGAAGACTAGATCAGACAGGTAATGATATTACCAGGCCAACAGGTTATTATATTACAATATTATCAAAATCACTTCAAAAAGGGAGGTTTCTGATCACTGTTAATGAAGAAAAAATTGCTTAAAACCATGTGTCTATCTGAAGATTTAATAGCAAAGGTCAATTTCCTGTATTTTACTGAGGTCAAAGAGCTTGGATTGGTCAGTGAGATCATTATTTTATGCAGTGATTGCATTTTGTGACAATGCTATCACAGCTGATATCATTTCATGACGATGCACATTTCCTGCATAACTGCCTCATTCATTTTTATGCTGTTACCCCAGAGTTTGTACTAGGCATAGATTAAGATTCTATTATATTAGATCTTGGCTTCCAAGGACATTATAACTGTAGTAAGAGACAGATATAGTGTAAAAGGATGTGAGTATGAAGAAAAAGCAAACCAAAACTGAGTGGTATAACAGGTGGTTGCATTAACACACCAGCAGTCTGGCTGATTTAGAGCTGTTCATTGGTAGAGTTTTAGAGAGGAATAAGAGGAATAGAGGACAGTAAAGAGGTTTTGCAAATGTTTATGGGAAATTATTCTCATATGTGAGTGCAGAGGCATGGAAGGTAACCCAAAGGGACTTGTTTGCAAAGGTAAAAAGTGGGCAAAGGATGCCCACAACCAGAGCCAGCAGAGGCTGACATCAAGTGCTGGGAACTGAGCAAAAACTGTAGGTTGAATAGGCAGAGAGAGACCTCAAAGAAAATACAAAGTGGAAGCAAGAAGCTTATGTTTCATGTAGCAGAGGAAACGAGAAAATCAAAGTGACATGCAGAGTGGGGTGACATGTTTCTAAAGGCTGACTTACTTTTCCTTGAACTAAAGATCTGTGGTTTAAATTGTCACCATTGTACCACTCTCTTTGTACTACTCCAGCAGTTCAAACTGTTAGGTTGCACCCCTCTGACTAGGGGACTTGCAGGTGAGGCAGGCAGGCCAAGAAAAGGGTCAGAGATTTACCATTCTCCAGGAAGTCTTAGGGCCGTGGGAAACTGGACAAAGGTTTGTTTGGACAATCCTCAGGACTGTCCTGCTGCCAAAGTGGCATAAGTCTCCTTTCTGCTCACTGTAGCTTACACTGAGCTCATGTTGCCTGTATTAAAGGATACATCTTGCATAAAATATGTTATTTTCTTCCAATTCACACTCTTGAATCAGGGTTTTCCTTTGAGAAGTGAACACTAAGGAAAAGAAGGGAACATTAAAGAAAAACTAATTCTTTGACATGTTAAGATACAAAACACTTAAGTTGAGCAGTATTATTCCTCCTGTTGCAATTTACTAGGAAATGCACAGAAAACCTTTGACCCTGTTCTATCCTTTTATGTGGGTGGAACTCAGCAGAGACCCAAGTTCATAAGGAAGTAGATGAAGATAGCATCACCATGGAAACCTTAACCTGAATTCCTAAAATTTGGGCATCTTAAAAATCATGCACATTCTATACTTGCCTCCCTATGATGCTTTGCACTTGACAAACGTTATCTTTTCTGTTAAAAGAGTTGTTCTTATTGCTCACTGCCTCCATTCAGACAGATTTCCTAACATACTTAATTTTAACCATGTGAATTCCATCCATAGCATTATGGATACAAGTGAAGTTAAGCATGGGCTGAAGTACCCTGATCATTGCATGCCCTGCATTATGTATAAGCAATCCAGGGAAAGTAGAGTACACCAGAATGAAGAAATTGAAAGCCTAGTCAATGTCTGTATCAAAAAAACCCCATAAAAATGGGAAAAAAGAAAGATGTTTCAAATCTGTTGTTCTCATTGGAGTTGAATTGGATTAAGATAGTAGGAGTTGTTTAAAAAGTAGCCATAAGAAAACAACTGAAGGTGTGACTGTCTTCTCAAATTTTCTGGAGCATGTGGAGACAACTATCCAGTTTACATCATCACCAATCTGTTCTTTTTAAAATCAGCCATGGCTGTTAAATTAAAAAAAAAAAAAAAAAAAAAAAAAAAAAAAAAAAAAAAAAANGAACTAAAAAAAAAAAAAAAAAAAAGCTAAAAACAAACCCACAATAAAAACAGTCCCAAATACCCTAAAGTTCACAAGTTGTTGATTTCTGATTTTTCTTTCTGTTTGTTATGTTTGTATTGCGGTAAACTATTCTACAGGCTGTAATCAGTGTCTCCCAGATTCTTTTGTTTCCCAGAAACTGAGGGATATTTCTGAAATCCACCATTCCAATTCAGTTATATGACGTACTACAGAATAGTTCAACCAATGAGAACGCTGAACCACTAACAGTAACATAGTAAGAATGACACCATCCACACCAAAGGCTTTTGCACAAACAACAAAAGTCAGAAGATAATCAACCAAAAAGTATTCACAGGTTTTTTTTTTCATGGTCGCGTACTTCCCCACCTATATTTAGAACATAGTGGTTTCATCACTATCACTATGAGCAGTGAACAGATATTCACACACACACATACATGTGTATGGCTCTAATCCTCATTTATTCTGCAGTGGTGAATAAATCCTTGCTGTAAATGAGTCTCCCTCACAGAGAGAGAGAATGAGAGACAAAAGCCACATCTTTAGACAAATATGCCATCTATCTTCATATGCGAGAGAGATACCCGATGATTCACTTATGGCGATGCCCCTCAAGTGTAATAATTTCTTCCCTTATAAAGGAAAATATCTGAATGTATTTGAGAGATATGTACTTTGTGTATGTTGGTCTGTTTGCCTGTCTTTAGATAGAGGCAGAATTATTGTTTCCATGACTTGTGATTTTATCACAGTGGAAGTCTCCCTGCCCACTAAAAATCTGCAGTTGGCTACAGAAATTTGTTCCAAGTTGGCACTTGAAATATTTGATTTAAATTAGCTTTTTTTTTTTTTTTTTTTTTTTTTTAATCCAAGACTCGAAGGAAAATAAAATCTGTCAGTCTGTACGGACTTTCCCAGGGCAAGAAAACCTTTTTAGATTGTTAAATGAATGCTGGTGGCCTAAAATTTCAAACCACTAAATTTTACATCTAGATTTTACTGTTGCCAAGTTTCCTTTGGAAAGAACAGTCAAACTATTTTTTTTTCAAAAAACACTAAAAAATCACATTATTGTTTAGCATGCAGACAAAATGCAGATGTGATCCTACTTTATTTTAACATATGCATTGCATTTTCATCAAACCATATTTCTGTCTGGCTCCCGCTAGTGATGAAATGAATCACAGGACTTTCAGTGAGCTCAGTAGAAGCTGGAAAGAGTTCTGTGCCTATAGATGGGGAAGGACATACCAAGGGTGGAAGCTTGCCTTGCGTGAAGCCAGGACAATTCAATGAATTCAGCTGAGGTCTTTCAGTAGGTTTTCTTTGTCATTCGGAGTCTCCAGAGGTACAAACCAACCTGGAATACAGTCCATCTAGTTCCTGGGTTGTATTTAGAGGATCTGTTGAGTATAGACTGACTTAAGCATATGCTTAAATGTTTTACTACAATAAAACTTTAGTTCACCTGCAGGGAATAAACTTCCATTTATTACTTTTTTGAGATGTAAGCAGTCACACTCTAAACCAAATACTTCATACAAAACAAACAAAAAGTATTATTTTTATTTGTTATTCTGATAGGCTGTAAACAAACAAAAAGTAAACATTATTATTTTGCACTGAGACTTTAAATGTTTTTAGAGATGGAGGGAGGTTTTTTGAATCACTGACATCAGGTAGATTTTCAGATTCAGAAACACACTTCTTAATTTCCTTGATTGTTTCTAAAAACCGTTTCCCATTTTTAAAGCACCTCTGTAGGTCTATAACCAGATGAGTGGAAACACTAATCACAGGGACTGGGATGAAATTTAAACTGCTTGCATATGGCTTGAATCAGTGGGAAGTGGAGCAGCACCTGATCTGATAAGAGCCCATAGAACACTGCCAGACAAGGTATTGGCTCAGATTAGACATGATTTAACACTATGCCTCAGTTATAACAGAGCCTCCCCTCTCAGCATGACAGATTTGGTGGGACACAAGGTTGGGTTTTGGCAATGCTATTGCTTCTGGTTCTGTGTCTGGATGCTTTTCAGCCAGCTTGACATTCCTGTTCCCACAATCACTTGCATGGGATAACAACATCATTAGAAGTTTCCATCCCCCTTTTGCAAAAGATTATTGTGTTTCTCTATGAAGGTAATAGGCAAACCTAGAACCCAGGTTTGATCTTCTTGCCTGTTGTAATTTTTATTTATTTTGATGTCTTTGTTTTCATGAGTAGATTGTGTGCTGTTTATGTCTGCGCTGAGAAAAATTTAATCCTTGTTCTGAAATATTGCTTTCAATAAGAGTTACAATTAGAGATATCTCTTCTGCTTAGTTCATCCATTAGGGATTTCAGCTTTTTTGTCATTTGGATGGAGTTGAAACAACGTTATTAAATAGAATCTTTCTTTCTTTACATTACTAATTTCAAATTCCTGGTTATTGTCCTGGAGGTCACATGCTTATGCAGCCTTAGTGTAAAACATAGAATTTTCTAGTTTACTACCTGACAAGTGTAAATAAAAGTGAAGCTGTTAATTCTGTCTTGATGGTTTAGTCTTCCAAGGAGAGTGTCATTTGAATAGGTATGATATACTTGCATTTTCAATGTGTTTTATTCCATTTTGGAATAATTTCCCTTCCTCTGTTTCATCAGATATATATGGATGACCCATAGAGGACTTTCCATGCAGTGCATACAGTTTAGCTTTCTTTTTTGTCATGAACAATGACTGGGGATCAAGCTGTCCTTATATTCAACAGATATTCTCTACTATTTTCTTCAGCCTGTGTCCAGGAAATTTTCCTATGTGCAGTTTTCATTTTTTCAAGGGAATTGCACTCATCATTGCTTTTGCCTTTTCAAAACATAAGACAGAAATATTTCTTAGCTTCAAGATGTAAAATAAAAATAGTTCCTTTTCTTCTGCATGGTGGAAAGAAAAGTCTTTGGCTTCCTGCAGATTAACTAAAACTGAATCTTTTTTTCAGACTACTAGGGACAAAGTACCCATTTTTGAGAAGGAAGTGAAAGAAGCCAAGTCTTTTGTTCCAGAAAATATGAAATAGGGATGAATCCAAACCACAGAACTTGAATATAAATTGAGATTTTAGCCTTCTTACCAAAATTTATGGGGTTTTGGATCTGAGGTTTTGTTTTAAGGCAATATTCAATATAAAGTAAATTAAAGCAGTCTCAAAATAAACATTCCCCTTTTCTGGGAGGTCTTTGGGGTTCTTTCCCAAAGTTCAACAGACAAAAAGAGATATTTTCCAATATGCATAGGGAACATTAGCAGGTACAGCTGCAGTGTGAATGACAAAAATTCCACAGACAAACAGACACTACTGCATCACCTTGCAATCACACTGGTGCTATCACAGCGGCTCTGACTTTGGTGGGTCCAAGGTGAATCATCACTGAAAGTGGGACTGAGGCACTCAATCTCTAAGTAGCTTTTGTGCTTTGTAGTATCTTTCTTTGGATTTTTTACCGCTCACCCAAGAGGGGTAATGCCCCTGTCCATTACTTGATGATACATTCTCAAAGACTCATAGAATCACAGAATCATACAATAAGGACTGCAAGGGACTTTAAAGATCATCTAGTCCCAACTGTTCCTGCCATGGGCAGGAACACCTCCTACTAGGCCAGGTTGCTTTAGGCCTTGTATAACCTGGCCTTGAACATTGCCAGGGTTTGGTCATCTACAGCCTCTCTGGGCATCCTGTTCCAGTGCCTCATCAGTAATTACCCTCCCAGTAATAAATCTCCTCCTAATATCTAGTCTAAATTTCTCCTCTTCCAGGTACCTCTTTACTCCTTGTTCTGTAACTGCAGTTCCTGATGAAGAGTCCCTCTCCAGCTTCCAAGATATTGGAAGGTTGCTATGAGGTTTCCCCACAAACCCAATGATCCTTGTGGGTCCCTTCCAACTCACAATATTCTGTCTGTGAATCTCTGAACCTTCTCTTCTTCCATGCTAAACAGCCCAAACTTTCTCTATCTACCTTCTTAGGGGAGGTGCTCCTGCCCTCTTACCAACCTCCTGGCCCTTCTCTGGACTTGCANCATAGAATCACAGAATCATACAATAAGGACTGCAAGGGACTTTAAAGATCATCTAGTCCCAACTGTTCCTGCCATGGGCAGGAACACCTCCTACTAGGCCAGGTTGCTTTAGGCCTTGTATAACCTGGCCTTGAACATTGCCAGGGTTTGGTCATCTACAGCCTCTCTGGGCATCCTGTTCCAGTGCCTCATCAGTAATTACCCTCCCAGTAATAAATCTCCTCCTAATATCTAGTCTAAATTTCTCCTCTTCCAGGTACCTCTTTACTCCTTGTTCTGTAACTGCAGTTCCTGATGAAGAGTCCCTCTCCAGCTTCCAAGATATTGGAAGGTTGCTATGAGGTTTCCCCACAAACCCAATGATCCTTGTGGGTCCCTTCCAACTCAGAATATTCTGTCTGTGAATCTCTGAACCTTCTCTTCTTCCATGCTAAACAGCCCAAACTTTCTCTATCTACCTTCTTAGGGGAGGTGCTCCTGCCCTCTTACCAACCTCCTGGCCCTTCTCTGGACTTGCACCGACAGTTTCAATTCATGACTTCTCTGCTAGTCTTGACGCAAAACATCATGGATGTATAGGAGGTATGAGTAAGCCTGCCACCAAAAGTAACCCTAGAATCAATAGGGTGTGGGTGTAATTGGTGATCTGTGTAGGTTTTTAAGTGAGCCTTTCAGTCTTTTAGCATTTTATGATTTTTTTTTAATGAATAATAATTAAAATGGATGTCCAACAATGAGATATCTCTTTTAAAAAGTTCCAGCTGAAGTTCCCTCTCTGGCTTCCAGGGCATTTTGTAGGGCTTATTATCTTAGCTTATCCTTAATGAAATGTTTTAGCCTTATTCTCTGCATGAGTTATGAACACTTCAACAACTGAGCATTCTTTACAAGAAGCTTATCTTCAGCAATATATTCCTTTTCCACTCCTGATTTGCTGTATTTTCAGTATAAGTCTGTTTGCCCAAGTTACTTCAGGTAAGTTAGGTTACATGGTTGGAAAATATAACCACATTTAAACTACATTTAAAGAGTCCATGAGATTGGCTGGTAAAATTTTTAAGGATAATCAATGATCAAGTAGAAAGGAGCAAGTCCTCACCATTACAATATTATTTAGTCAAGGGTAAAGTGTAGTCCAGAGTAGCTCAACAGTTACAAGCCAAGTTTTACTGTTATGGCATATTGACATGAAGTCTTTCAGGATAGCCAAGAACAGAGAGAGAGAGTGTCAAGACAACAGAGCCCCTGATGGCTGTATTCCAGTTGGCAGCATTAAAAAATAGAAGATTCTAAGTAAAAGACACTTTCAATCTGATTTTTACTGCATCCTTTTTCTGGTACAAAGAGCTAGTGTAGTTTCTCCCATCCACTTTTCACTACTGCTGATCACAACACCAAGACATCAAAAATTTTACAGGAAATTCCTATAGCACCACCACCAAAAAAAAAAAAAACAACCCAACAAAAAAAAGGTCTTAAGTCTCTATGCTATCAAAAAGCAGAGAACAGAGTCAGTCATATAATATCCCGCTGAAATCCTAACCTTTCTAGACGTCTCCACATTGAAGAGCTTGGCTAAAGAAACTCTTCATGAGCAGTGTCCCTGAGCTATGTGTATTACTAGTACTCTCTTCATACAGCAGGTTTCCACTGTTTCCAGTGAATCAGCCTTAGAAGAGCATGGTAAACTTGGCTCATAAGTTTCAAAGCTTTGCATGAGGTATCATTGCCTGACCCTGTGGCCAAATTCATCCATTGGTTTTAATTGCAAAATGCCTACTGACATAAATAAATATCCATACTGGGTTTTGGACAAGTCTTTTCTCTATGAATGCAATACATTGTCATAAAAAAAACCCCAATCTAAATAATATTAATCCTTTGCTACTGCCTGAATGCTTTTCTTCCAAGATTTTTAACATATTCGGGCACTTGAGTGCATTCAGTTTCACAAGTTGTTTATCTCATGGCCATACAGATTATAAAACTTAAGAATGACCTGAAGATTAAACAGAAGGATGTGGAGGAAACATAAATATCCAATTCCTCAGACTTAGAATACAAAGAACTCTTTCAGTTCTTCAACTATGGAACATGTTATTCCTTGCCTATATGTACAAATACTGTAGATGTCGAGAGAGAAAATACATACAGAGTATCTATACATGACACAATACAATATTATCATAAAATAGAATTTCTCAAGTTGTAAGGGACCCATAAGGAGGGGTCCAACCAAATCCAACTCCATACTCCTTGCAGGACTATCATATGCTAAGTCATATGACTAATAGCAGCATCCAGAGTGCTCCTTGACCTCTGACAGGCTTGGTGCCATGATCCCTCTCCTGGGGAGCCCGTTCCAGTGATTGACCACCCTCTCAGCAAAGAACTTTCCTCTGATGAAATTTCACTCCATTTCCTTGTGCCCTGTCTTTGATCATCAAAGAGAGATCAGCACCTCTCCCTCCACTGCCTCCCTTGAGGAAGGTGTAGATTGAGTAGAGGTCACCCCTCAGCCATCTCTTCTTCAATCTGATCAAACCAAGTGACCTCAGCTGCTCCTCATAAGTCTTGCCCTTGAGGCCTTTCACCATCGTGGTCACCCTCCTCTGGACCCACTCTGACAGTTTGATGCTTTTCTGATACTGAGGCATACAACTCGGCACACAATGCTCAACAAGGAGCTGCACCAGAGCAGAATGGAGCAGGACAATCACTTCCCTCGACCACCTGGTGATGCTGTTCTTGATGTACCCCAGGGCATGGCTGGCCTTTTTTGCTGCCAGGGCACTGCTGACTAACATTCAATTTGTCATCAAGCTAGATACCCAGATCTCTTTCCCTGTGACTGCTTTCCAATCCCTTGACCCCCAATATTTACGTATAACCAGGATTACACTGTCCTAGGTGCAGAATCCGGCACTTGCTCTTGTTAAATTTCATGTGGTTGGTGATTGCCCAGCTCTCAGGTCTATTCACATCTCTCTGTAAGGCCTCTCTACACTGAACAGCGTCCATGGTATCTCTTAGTCTAGCATCATTAGCAAACAATGTACGTTTAACTACTGCATCCAGATCTTTACTCCAGGTAGTGAGAAACTTTAAATTGAATAGTCACCCCTTGTTTTGAGAGGCTGGTGCCTTAGGGCTCATAGATTACCTTCACTGACTCAAACTGGAGCAGAATTAAAGCATTCCTGAAAAAATGGGTGACCTTCTCTTTCATTATCTTTGAGCTTTGAAGGTAAATTATCAAACCCATTTTTTTTAACTGGTTAACAAGTTAAAACTATCTATGATGATATCTTCCAACTCTAATTAATTTTTCTATATGCAAAAATTTCTTTTCAATCCTATTCAATCACTACAGAGAGAAAATATATTATTAATCCACTTTATCAAGTCTGACTGAATAGAACTTAATTACAAAGATGTCTTCAACAATTTTCATTTGAGGTTTCTGCATTTTGAGAAATACCAACCACAACGTGTGAAAATCTGAAATGTGCCTTCAGTTGAAGGCAATCTGGAATGGTAGGATTTGGAATGAAACCCCAAAACTTCACAGAAAGCCCGAGTGAACACTGACAAAGCAGGTGTGATGAGCTGAAATCTTCTTTGCCTGTGGGAAAGGTGCAGAGGGAGCATTGCCCCTGGTGATTTGTTTTGTTTTATTGTTATTCCAGACAGTGGGTTCTAGCAGCAATTACCAGTTGTGTGTTCTGGTATGTCCTGAGCCATTCAGCACCATGGTCCACATGACCCAGCCCTCTCCGTAATCAGATTGGTATCAAATTTACATCCCATGCTTAGTGTAAAACATATAAAAGTGTGTAAATAATATACAAA
>WAAE01006453.1:0-29852 GCA_013400495.1 Nicator chloris | reverse complement strand
TTCCAGTGAAAATTAAAAAAAATCCCCAAATTATGATAATTGTAAGGGATTTTTTTGTCATCAGATAAGGAGTATAGACACACACAGAGTTAGCTAACTGTTAAAAGCTAAGCATTTAAAATTGTGTCTTTCCATTCCCATTTTGTAGGTGGGAAACAGCTTTGAATATCATTCAGCTGTTGTAGAAAGACTATTAGAAAATGAGCATAGTATAATCATTTAAGAGCTGAATTAGCACACAGTTAATACATTGACAGAAATCCTGAACAGTTCTTCTAGAATAAAAACAGCCAGTATTAAAAAACTCTACTGTGAGAAAATATGTGATCATGCAATTATTAGGAATATAATGTATCTGGTAGCTTTAGGGTTGTGTTGTACATATTAGCAGTTCCAAAATGGAAGGGCTTTATTTTGTATCAAAGTGTCTGGTTTAAAGCTTTGTGTAATGCAGATTGAAACATTTGGGTACAACAATATAAAACACAGATTGTTTGTTGAGTTTGCAGTGGAAGAGAAGGAAGAATTTTGATTTAGAATAATGTTGATTTAAAAAAAATTATGCAAGCAACTTGTAATTTAAAGTTGGTGTATATTTGAGACACTTAGCATATCATATAAATGCTAACTGACCCCCTGTTGCATTTCTTTCCTTTCTATAGGCTGAAGAATTGTTTCTGTGGGTTCCTAGAAAACTATTGATGACGGTTGAGTCAGCTAAAAATTCAGTCTTAGGTAAGAGCTCAAGGAAGTTCTTAAGAAAGAAATTAATATTTATGGAATCTTTCAGTAGGAGACTTTCTTTTTTTAGCTTATCTTCTTTATTACAGGGCTTGCTTATCATGCCAGCCATCAGGTTTGGAATAGTTAGAAACTTGAAGTGTCAGTGGAAAGAATTTAATTTCCCGGTTAGTTTCTGGCTGAGTGCGCTGGATATCTTCCACAAGCGTGTGTGTTATTTTGAACACATATCATGTGGCTTGTATAATACTTAGAGATAAAATGTTCTGAGGTATTGAGAATATTTTTCTAGTTTTGTCATGCAATTGTACACAAGGCGTTTGCTGTGTCAAAAAACTTGCAGTATAATACAGTGTAGGCAGCTAAATATTTTAGAAACCTGAAAAGCTTTTTTTTTTTTTGTTAAGTGCTTACCTATTATTTAGTCATGTTAAAGTAAATCTAGGCTAATATTTTCCATGGAGAATCAATTTAGTTCCTCACCTTTCTTGGTTAATTCAGGATCCCTGTATTCTCAAGATCGAATTCTTCAAGCCATGGGCAATATAACATTGGCATTCCATCTCCTTTGTGAGCGAGCCAACCCCAACTCTTTCTGGCTGCCCTACATCCAGACTCTCCCCAGTGAATATGATACTCCTCTCTATTTTGAAGAAGATGAAGTACAGTATCTTCAATCAACTCAGGCCATACATGATGTTTTTAGCCAATATAAAAATACAGCTCGACAGTATGCCTATTTCTACAAAGTTATTCAGGTAAGAATCTCAAATATAGTATATACATGTTCTCATGATCCTTATTGTGGAAGGTGTGAAAACAGTGATGCTAGATAATAGTACAAGTATATTGCCCTTAAAAATCTGAATCATTAAAGCAATTTCCTGCTGTTTTTTTGAACTACTATTGAAATTTTGCAGTTTGCAGGCTTAAGGATATATAAAAATGTATTTAGTTGATTGAAATAATTGATTACTGCCCTTTGTTCAAAAATGGGTGAGGCTTCATCTGGAATACTGTGCAATTTTGGGCCCACCAGTGCAAAAGACATGTTGACAAACTGGATACTTGTTGACAAACTGGAATGAGACCAGAGGAGGACTATTAACATGTAATTTGCTTCAGCCCTTTATCTCTATGGGAGACTAAGGGAGCTGGTCTTGTTTGTTCTGGGGAAAAGGAGATAAGGAATGATCCAGTCACTGCTTTCATCTTGCTACTGCTAGCCAGTCTCTAGAAATTTTCAGGTTGGAAACCTTTCTACATGACCTGCAGAGATCTACAACCTATGCCTCTATGATTCCTTGAAACATGTGTAGTTTACACTTAACAAAGTAAAATTATAATGGTTAATTGACAGAATAAAAACAATGCATATGTTGTATTTCCAATTAATGTGGATTAAATGTTGTTTTCTGTTCTATTTAGCGTAATTATTTTGATTGCTTTCAAATACAAAGATGAGCACATCTGGTAACAGGGTATGGAGAGGCTTGAGATGGGTGAACTTTCCATTGTGCTCTGAAGTAATGATTTAAACTGAGTTTCTAACAGAACTCTGTTATTCTGACTGATACCTAGATAAAATGTTGTAAGTGAATGTTGATGTGTTGTTCTCAAGGTAGTGCTCAATGTCCGAACACCCAAAACTTTTTGTGGCACAATCTGTATAAAAAAAAGTATGGCTCTATGTACTGAATCTCCTTAAATGTGTGATCAAGAGATGTTTTGTTTGGCCATGGGAGAGGTCAGAAGACACAAGGCAATCCTACACTCCTTTACTGTTACCAGAGCTCCAAAGCTTTTCTAGCAATGGTTTTAATTCAACAAAAGTTACATTATTTTGTGTAGCTGTTTGGTGATTCAAAAACTGAGTATGTTTCAAACACAAAATCAGTTTACAGAGTATAAGGAGCAGAGGGATACATTCTTAAAACTGAAGTAATTGAAAATAAAAATGGCTGGAAGCCAAATCAGACGCACAAGGGAATAAGCTAGAGAAAATGGCTTTGGTGTCATAAGGGAAGTGAATTCTTCCTTCCAGGTGTCACAATTCAGGAAATGATAGTCCAGCCAACTCTTTTTTCTTTCTGTGTCCTATCCTAAACTGCCAGTCCACACTTGGCCTTCCAACCTTCAATAAGTTTCTCAAAATATGCTGCCTATCAAACAGAGCTTCTAAATGTTGTGCCTTAGAACATTTTTTTTACCCTAAGAAGTTCTACTGTTTTTAACAAGTTATTGGCAGAATATTGTGGGCATTATCCAATTCTTCTAGCTGCTATTCTTGCTCTTGCAGTTCTTTTCAGAACTGAGTCATCTGAATCAGCTGAACTATCACTATGACCAGTTCCATCATTTTCACTGACTAAGCCTGCACTAGTAGTATTATGTGAGAAGTTATATGACTGCAACATCAATTAAAAAAACAAAACAACCAAACAAAACCTGAGATGCAGAATGGTCAGAAAACTAGAATTTTTTTTGTTGTTCTCCTGACAAATGCTTTTATTACTTGTCTTGTGTTCTTGTTATATATCTTGTTTTATAGCTGTTGTTTCACATTGTTGAACATGAGCATGAAGGTAGATCAGGTAGGATTAATTTGCTTTATTTACCTTCCTTTATAGAATGAGAGGTAATAAATATTAGTTAAATTTTATGTGGTTTCTGGTTGTTTGGTGCCTTACTTCATCACTGCCATGTAACCACAATTTCAGCTGAATGTTTCTTTACTACTATTCAGCAAATACTGCTATTTCCATTAGAAAGTCAAATAAATTCAGTTGGCTCCAGGAATGCCCACTGTATGTATTGGGCAGCTATTATTGATGTTTTTGATGAAAACTTATGGAAAAGTTTAAATTTTGATTTCTGTTTCTGCTCTCAAAAATAAGAGCTTGTAATTTATGAAATGGTGGAGGAAAAAAGTTCATAGAGAAAAAATAGAAGTCTCTTTCTTCCCTAAACAAAGTACCATTTTTCCTTATTCATAAAAGCTGAAATTAATTTTAGTATCAGCTTGCATGTACTCATATAATTTTGTGAACAAAATTGACCCACAAAATACTAATGCTAAGGGTAATTCATGAGCAGATGGAAAAGGGAAGAAACAGCGAAAGAGAAATTTGTCATATAAATGAAAAAAGCAAAGCAAACCCACTTATCTAGGAAAGGCAATGTACCCTGCAAGCTTGATGAAATGAGGTTTTTTTAGATTTTTGTATACCATCATTTCATTCAGTACTACTACTGCTTTAGTGTTTTAATGAAAGCTGTCCTGTGTGACCAGGATTTTTATATTGCTTTCAGTATGCACACTAATATTTTTCAAAGTACAAATACCTTTTAAATGATATTTTTTAAGTACAAATACTTTTTTTTGTAATACAAAAAACGTAAAACTGTATTTACTGATAATTGTTCTACTGCAGGAAGTAATGCTAGCAGCATCTTGAAATAAAGCTGGGGTTATTTGCTATTTGACAACACTACAAAAGGGACTACTTCGTGCAGCCAAAATATTTTAATTGCAATATTTTTAGTCTACAAAATATTTCTAATGGTGGGGGGAGTAAAAGGTTAACAGGTCCTGTCTTCGAATGCTTCTTTTTCTTTCCAAATAGGATTGCTAGACTGCTTTTAAAATAATTTGGCTTCTGATGAGTGGCAGTTTCAAACATGGTTTCAGAAGTGCTGCTCTGTTTTATTTCCTTAGCTTCTCCATAAGGATGACTGCTACAGTTCTGACTCTTTCTCCAAGTGCTTAGTCTGGCTACACATGAAGAATGGGCAGATTTATGAATTTCACAGCTGTTGCAATCTAAACTGTAGTCTGGTTTGATAAGCAGAAACAGGTGGGATGTTGAGCAGACAAAAATAAACTCTTGAGCATTTTAGCCAGACTCTATAAACCACACTGACACCTCTCTAAACATATGTAATTTGATAACTAAAAAATAGTTAAAAGTTGTTGCAGATGTACTTTAAGGGTGCATTTGGCCTCTGCATTGGTATCAAAATACAGGGAATGGTCAAAAGACTACTTTCATTGCTGCAGACTTGTAGTTTGCAAGGTTGTTGTTTTTATATAGTTTGTTCCAAAGAGAAATTCTGTAAGCTGCAGGGTTTTCTCAGGGGAAGAGGAAGGAAGGTATGTCTGTGAGTTCTTTAACATTTATGAGCACTGCAGGCCTTCAGAAGCATGAACAAAGCCCAAATATTTATGGCTTAATGTTAAGAATTTTTTGTCCACTGAAATGTGATATAATAGACACAAGAGGGAGCCATATAGTTTACAGACAATCACAGCGAGATTATGTTCCTAAAGAAAATACAGCCAAGTTTGAAGCTTTTTTGAAAGAATATGCAGTGGTCTTTGTGTTTGATTTTCAGGTGCATCTCTATGCCTGTTTGTAGTCAGCTACAGAGAAGTTTTTGTGAATCAAAACAAGATATGAAGACAAGGAATGCACTTAGAGGAGGTGGAAGTGTCCAAACTATTTACATTTTGAACATGATGGGTTTGAAGCAGTGTTGTATCTTTTCCCCAGCTGCAGTAAAGGCTGTTGCTACCTGCCTAAATAAAAGACAATTTTATGATAACTTTAGCTGACTTTTAAAATCTTTTAAGTGGTAAGTCCAAAACCAGCAGAGCCTATTAGCTAACCATAGCTTTTGCCATGGCTGTATGCATTCAGTGGCACTCTGTGAGTAAGTAGTATCTGTATGTAGCTGCCTCTCATGTGCTGGAAAAAACATCAGTTTTGTGAACTGTCCAGAATGGCAGTTTGGCATTGATTTACACAGTGTTTTCAGCCTGGTTCTTTGGACCACTGAGGGACCACTTTTTTTTTTTTTTTTTCTGGAGAGCACCAACAAGTTATGTGTCTGGAAAGAAAAACAAACAAACAAAAAACCTGAACCTCAACCAGTATGATTGATATTGTAGTGGGCCTCTTCTAGAAGGCTGCCTGATCAGCAGGAAGAAAGAAGTGAGTGAGGCCTTCTACAGATAGCTAAAAATAGCCTCACATTTGCAGGGCCTGGTCCTCATGGGGGACTTCACTCCAGTATCTGTTAAAGGAGCAACACAGCAGGGCATAAGCAGTCCAGGAGGTTTGTGGAGAACTTCCTTACCCAAGCAATGGAGGGGCCAGTGAGGAGAGGTGCTACTTGCATTCATGGACCGCATGCTTACAAACAAGGAAGGGTTTGTTTTAGATGCAGAGGTTGAAGACAGCTTTGGCTGTAGTGACCATGAGGTGGTGGATTTCAGGATCCTGAGAGGAGGAAACAGAGCAAACAGCAAGGTCACAGTGCTGGACTTCAGGAGAGCAGTATTGGTTACTTCATGGATCTGCTTGGAAGAGTCCCATGGGATAAGGCTTTGGAGAGAAGAAGGATCCAAGAAAGAAAACATGGTTAAAATTGATAGATCGCCTCCTGTAAGTTCAGGAGTAGTTCATCCCAAAAGCAGAAAATCATGCAAAAATGCCATGAAGCCTTAATGAATCAGCAAGGAACTCCTGGCAAAAACTCAGACATTAAGAGGAAGCATAGAGAAGGTGAAAGCAGGGAGAGGTAACCTGGAAGGAATATGGAGACCTTGTCCAATCATCCAGGGATTTGGTTAGGAAAGCTAAAGCCCAGCAGTAATTGCATCTTGCAAGGGATATCAAAGGTGACCAGAAGGGTTTCTATATGTACATAGGTGACCAAAGGAGGACCAGGGGAAATGTGGGCCTGCTGCTGCACAGAGTGGGGGAGCGTGACATAGAGCATGTAAAAATCTGGGGTGCCAAATGCCTTCCTTTACTGGTAAGACTGGCCTTCAGGAGTCCCAAGTACAAGGATGCCATCCAGAGTTGTCTGGACAAGCTTGAGAAGTGGGCTCTTGGGAACCTCACAAAGTTCAACAGGAGAAAGTGCAAGGTGCTGCACCTGTGTTGGGGCAACCCATACTATCAATACAGCTGTGGGTTGAAGGGATTGAGAACAGCCCTGCAGAGATAGACTTTGGGGGTGCTGGTGGATGAGCCAGCAATGTGTGCTTGCAGCTCAGAAAGCCAATTGTACCCTGGGCTGCATCAAAAGCAGTGTTGCCAGCAGGTTGAGAGAGGGGATTCAATCCCTCTGCTCTGATGAGACCCTACCTGGAGTACTGCACCCAGCCCTGGGGTTCCCAGCACAGGAAGGACATGGAGAGATTCCAGAGGATGGCCACAGAAATAATCAGAGGGCTGAAGCACCTCTCCTGTGAGGAAATGCTCAGAGAGCTGGTCTTGTTCATCCTGGAGAAGAGAAGGCTCCACTGAGGCCTTAAAGCAGCCTTTCCATAGTTAAAAAGGGGGTGAGAAAGATGGGGACCAACTTTTTAGCAGGGCTTGTTGCAAGAGGACATGGGGTAATGGTTTTAAACTAAAAGAGGGTTGATTTAGACTAGATCTGAGGAAGGCATTTTTTCCAATAAGAGTGGTGAAACGCTGGCACAGGTTGCCCAGAGAGGTTGTAGGTGCCCTCTTCCTGGAAACATTCCAGATCAGCTTGGATTGGGCTCTGAGCAAGCATGATCTAGTTGAAGATGTTCCTGCTCCTGACAGTGAGGAGTTGGACCAGGTGACCCTTAAAGGTCCTTTCCAATGCAAACTCAATGACTCTCAGTGATCTTTGAGTGATCATGATGACTGGGAGACATTCCTGAGGACTGGAAGAAAGCTAATGTCACTCCTGTCCTCAGGATAGAAAGATGACCCAAGCCTGTGAGCCTCACGTCAGTTTCTGGTAAGGTGCCATCCAGTGGGACTTTGCACTTCTTGCTAAACATCAATTGGCAACCCATTTCTCCAGCCTGTCAAAGTCCTGCACTTAGAGTGAAATAATCCCATTGTTGTGTTGGGGGACAAGCTGAGCATGAGCCAACAATGTGTCCTTGCTGCAAAAAGGGCTAATGCCATCTCGGCTGCATTAGGATTGTTGACATCATGTTGAGAGAGGTGATCCTTCTCCTCTACTCAGCACTGGTGAGGCCACACCCAGAGTACTGTGTCCGGTGCTGGGCTCCCCAGTACAAGCAAGATCAGTTTAATTCTAAAATTCTAACTGAATGGAGAAAGCAAAAACACCTCTTTAAGTAATATTTTAGCAAGCAAAGTTATTTTCTTTGACTCAGTTTTATGTTTCTTTGCAAAGTTAATGAGCAAATACTTGCTAGTGTTTTCCTTCTGTCAAGCTACTCTTACTCAAGAAGGCCCCATGAGTCACACTCTTTTTAATATTTTTTTTTAATAGAATCTCTTTGGTAGAAGTAGTTAATAATTCTTAGGTATTATCTGTAGTCTGGTTTGCTTCCAGCATTTCACAGGAAAACTGTCCAACAGTTTTCTGACTACGGTGTATTGACATCTGGACACTGTTTGTGAAAGTGAATACAAGCTTTGCAGTAATCTATCCATAGATGTTTTGATCTGTTTGTATGCAGTACTGGACACAGAACTTAATTTCCTGGAGGCTGTAATCCCTTTTGATCAGATACTAAATTTCATATATTATTCATATAAAATTTGACTAATTGATTTAGCGTGAATGAAATTCTAAAATCCAATCATTGGCTGTTGAGGACTGGAATATCGTTTCAGTTAGGATGTTTAACACATCAAGTTCTAGATTTCAAGATAATGTTATAGCGTCTTTAAAATCTGGTATCATGTGTGACTTCACTATTGGATATATTAGGTGAGATTTCACATCTCTAGCATAATTTTTACACCAACTTTTGAACTTGTGATGATGCTTTCAATATGACTTATGCTGCTCTTACATTATTTTTCTGTGGTGTTTTTAATCTATCCTATTCCAATAAGCATATGATTTTCCAGGTCAGTGTGAAGTAGAACATCTGGTGTCTCTGTGCTTAGCTTGAAGACACCACCATTTAACTTTTGTGTGCTAAATGATATTTGAGTTGAATGCAGACAAGTGTACTGTCGTTTAAAACACCCTATTGAAGTAATCAGAAGGTGTTTATTATTTTTAAGTTGATGTAGAAGAGAATATTTTAATGCTTCTGAAGAGTTCAACCAATATGCAGACAAAAGCAAATGTATTTGAAACAGAATTCAGATTTGTTTCTGTACCAGGTAGGTCTTTAGGATTCTCAGTTTTCCTCCCTGCTTGATTTATACTCATTGGCATACCAGTCAAATAGCTTTTTTCCAGAAATTATGTCAGCAACACTGTGAAAAATGGGTGGAAGAAAGATGGCACAGTAGTAAACCCTGTAAAATCTTTTCCTTTTGTTTACTTGTCTACTATGCATGTCACCTTAAGGAGAGATTTAAAATTGCATTGAGTGGGCAGTTGCAAAGGTAAAAATAGAGTTGCTATCTAATTGTTTTGTCTGGATTTCAATGCCCAAGTTGTTCTTCTTGATCAATAATAAATAAATAGGCAGTTAATAATGAAATATATTTATGCTTTTCTGTGTTTTTCTTCTCTGTGAAGGCCAAAATATTGTATTAATCTGTTTTACTGGCAGCAGATTGAAGATTGTACTGTACCACTTAGTGTATCTACTGTAAGGTAGTTTAGACTTTGCAGACGTGCCAAATTCCTGATTTTTGTGTCACTTCTGGTATATCCCACCCCTGGCTATGGTGACAGTAACAGCAGATGCTGGGGCTTCGTTGGGCCATTCCTGTGGCTGCCCCTTGGCATGGCAGAAGCAGCTCCAGGCCTTGCTGGGTTGTGTCTGGGTTGTGAGTCAGGCAGATGAAGAGCTCAAGTCCTTGTGTGGGTGGGAGGTTCTGCTGCCTTCTTCCCCCGTTCCTTCCTTGCCTTCCACAGGAACACGGCGACAGCTCTGGGCTTTGAGCCAGCCGGACACAGGAGGAGGTGTTTGGCTGTTCAGGCAGCGTTTGCTCCTCAAACAGCTGTTCCCTATCCCCTCCAAGGAAAAGGTGGCAGGCCATATGGAGGCATCCTGTGGTCCAGATTCAGACGACGGGCACCAGTTGGACTGTGCTGGCCTAGATCGAAATACAGGCATGTCTTGCTTGGTGTCTTCTATTTCTTACAGTCAAAATGATTCAAAGTTGGAGGACAGACAGGATAAAACATATCTTTCATTTTGGATATAGATGTTATCTTTCATCGTACAGACATTGTTAAGATCTCCTAATCAGCAGGTTTTAATTTATTTCGTATTCTGAATGGATTCTGCTACAGTGGCCTAAACGCCTGCTTTCCTCTAGAGAAGCAGAGATGTACTTCAAAACGTATGTGCCAGCGCAAAACAAAATTTGTTTCTGCATAGTTTAAACCACATTTGGGAGGAATAATACATTCTCTTGTTAGTAGTATGGGCTTTTAAGGCATTTTTTTGAAGATGGGGTTCTCAATCACTCTCCTGGTTGAGAATGCAGATAAGCATCTCTTTTTACAGCCAACAGAGTGGAGACAGTTTTTAGTTTGCTTTTCTATTAGTAGTCTTTTTTTTTAACTGAGTTGCACTTTGTGGGACATTTGAGTCTATCCCCAGAGATGTTGTCTGTGTCTTTTGTGGAAGTGAGTGCCTCAGCAAACATCAGGAGATCATCATGCACTTACAAGTATACTTTCTCATATAAAGTTTGTACTTATTGTGCAGATTTAATATTTTTCCTGATATAACAGCAGTTACAAATGTTCCATAAATTTAAAATATTATAACAAGCTGATGTTTCTTAGAGCGGAATACTCAAAGGATGTATTCTTTAAGCACTGCAAAATTATACAGGGTACTTATCTTTGTTAAAATTAGTAATTTAACTAAATTACAAAGTGGATTATCCTCTTCAGTCAGACCCAATGCTAATACTCCACACAGTAGGACATTGATATGTTGCTAAGTAAACCAAAGTTTATTTTCTTGTATTATTGTTTGAATGTGGGTTGAAGAGGAAATGGTAAGTTTTTAGTTTTGGATGTGTGTGCCATTGTAGCCCCAGTACCTCTAGTTCCAGGACTTACCATGGCCTATGGAAGCTTAGTTATGGAGTTCACTAATAGTAGAGTTGTGGGATGAATTTGTGCATGAACAGCGTGCCTGTGTGCTGTACCAAACAGAATCATAAAGTATCCAGAGTTGGAAGGGACCCACAAGGATCATTGAAGTCCCTCTCCTGAAATTAACAAGGTAGAAATGCTTCCTGAAATGAAAAATGCTCAAGGTAAACTTTGTACCTTGGGAAGAGCCTATAGAGTAAATGATGTGTCTTGGTATGCAAACATAGACCCTTGCAAGGAAGCTGGGTTTTGAAGCTATCTTACTGTACCTGTGTGAATGAAACACTGCAGAATGAACCTGTAAATCTAAGGCTCAACATGAACAGTAAACTCATATTTTGTAAGAAGATTTACCACATGAGATAATGGCGGTCATGTGTCTTTCTGTTATGTGAACTGCTTTGGGAGGGACTCAGGAGGCTGCCTCTCTGCAAAACACCTCTAATCTCACCCCAGCTTCTCTCACTTCAGCCTTTAGTGGGGCTGCACTCAGCTCTAAGTGATTTTGTGAAAGGACAAAAAAAGGTATAGAAAACTTGGTCACTTATTTAAAAGCTGTATCTGAATGTCTTCTGTTTTGGGAAAGATTAGTATTTCAGAATTGTGTATGTATACATACACACATACAGAATAAGTTGTATTCTGAAATGGAGTAATCAAGAAGTGGATGTTATGGAGTCCGTGGCTGTCTTGCCTCTATTTAAAAAAAGGAGATGGCACAGGATTGGAGGCAGGGTACTCAGTCACAGTCAGTTCAGAGTTGTTTCTGTGTACTCTGTCTACCAAGCAGTAACATCCACATTGCATGTGAGGTGGGTTGTCAGTCATTCAAACCCTTGAGTTAATAGTTAATGGTTTGAGTTGTCCGTTGTGCCACTGCGGTCTCATTAACAAAGAACAATTCTTGCAGGTAGAAGGTACAGAAAAAGGGACTGTGCAGTTAAATTCCATTGCACCAGAAGGAGTCATTCCACTTTGCTTCCGCTGCTTGAATCCCCTAATAGTCTGGAACAGTGCTTTCTTGTGTATATTGGCAGAAAGTAAATAAAAATTGCTGACATAAAGAATTAAGTGAGAATATTATTTAGATTTAAGAAGTTTCAGTCTTGTACCTTTTTTTAATAATAAGATTCATTCTATTAGGTTTTGCAAAGTAGAATTGGTTCCTTTCTGTTAGGAAAGTCATATAACGGCACAAGTTTGTGAACATTATTCCTAGCACTTCATGAACTGGGCTATTTGAAAATTCCATACCATGCCTCTGTAGTGATAAACTGTTGTTACAAAGTAAAATAATCTTTGGCTTTGTCTCCTATCCTGTATAGTGAACTGGCTTCCCTCATTAGGTTAGGCAGCAAATGTCCAATGGAAAAAGTGAATTCATGTTTCCCTGTAGATCACTAGGATCCTCCATTCTGAATTCTTTATTTTACTTAGCTTTAGGGCAGTTAAAGCCTCAGCAGCTCCACAGAGAGGAGTTTCTCTTCAAGGCTGCTGCTTCAAAGGATTTCCAGAGCTGGGAAAGGGACAGTAACCAGCAAATGCTGACAGATCTTCCTGCTTCTGGCCCTGAATGTGTGTGTGTTTGTGTTTTTGTACACCTACACATTGGCCTGAAACCATCAAATAACATCCACTAAGGCTCATAACGAAATCTCCCCATGTTAATGAGGACAGTGGAAAGAGGGAAGAGTCTGCAAAGAAGAGGAGGAAAAAATTGTTTGGTCAAAAGCAACTAACCCTTGGGGTTTATGTTCAAAGGAATGAAAGTTAACAAGGTGGAAGCTTAAAGTGGTTTTGGTTTTAACTGTTTCAAGCACCCTGAGTGTTTTGGGGGCTGTGAAGGGAGTGCAGTGGTGGCCTCAATATACTCTTAACACTAGCTACGATCACTTCCTGGGGTAGAAGTAGAGCTGTTTCCACCTGAACAGGGATGCAAGAGGTTTCTGAGATTATTGAAATCTGATTTAGTGATATCAATGCAGTGATTGCCCACAGCTTTGTCTTGGACTCATGAGTACTTGAAATAGTTGTCACAGAAGTCCAGCCATCTCTTTGTCTACAAATTCAGGAAACCAACAAATACGAGGATTTTTTAAAAACGCTTTTTTTGACTATGTATTACAGTGGAGTAGTAGATGGGTCCGATGATCAGTTTATCTCAGCTCAGAGGTGGTGTCTTTTTTAAAAAAAACAAACTTTGATCACATCTAGTGATTAATTTTTTTTTTTTTTCTTACTTGGATAATACAAGAGTTAATGGCAAAAAGGCATACATTGGGCAATACGACTTCACATAAAAACACATCAGCTCTTTTCAAGGCATCTCCTGGTGGAGATGTGAACACAAATTTAACACTAAGTAAACTTTAATTTTTCCTTCTACTCAGACACTGTATTGTGTGTTACAGTAACTGGACTTTTTCTTTACATCACTTGGTAAAGAAGCAAATGTTAAGCCAATTTTAATGGAAATTCCCCATTAAGATTAGGAGCTCTGATAAATGAGCTTTAGCGTTTTGTAAGTCTGGCCACTCTGACAGGAGGTGAATGCCCCTAGGCTGGAAAGCAGAGTGAAGGTTGGGATGGCTTCTTAGCTGGAAGAGCACCAGCTATTCTCCACTGCAGCTTTCATGCCATTCAAATGAAACAAGCCCTCAAAGTGGGAGTCCTTTAGCATCTACTTTCTGGAACTTGAGAATCATTACCTTGTGATGTCCATCTAAAAGTGTGATGGAGAAATTAATAACGCAGAGGCCCCTATGGCGCATCAGAAGTGTTGCTTGTTGTGAGGCATTAAACATGAGATGTGAACCCCTGGATATTACTGTTTCACAGAAAGAGAAAAAAATGTTTGGAAGTTTCCTTTTTTTTTTCCTTTTTTTTTTTTTTTTTCCTTCTTCTCCCCCCTCCCCCCCCCTCGGATTGCCATACTGAGTAACTGGCTTCTAGTATGATAGTGTTTTAGGTGACTAGAATAACAGTCTGTCTCTTTCCACAGTGGCTGCAGACAATCTGGCAGCAATCACTGTTACTTTTTAATATTTCTAGTTATTTTGAGATATCCTCCAAATGTCTCAAAGAAGGCTTGGAACACTGAAGGGGAAAAAGCATTTTTTATTCTTTTTTTTTTTTAGGAATAGCAGCATCAGGAGGAAAATGAAATTCAGCATGCTACTATTTGTTTTTGCAGTGGTCATCACCCTGATTGCCAGCTCTGACAATATTTTCACAGAAAGGGTAACGAAATAGATGGTATTTGTTCTTTATAATAACTCTTTCAGTAGAATGTCAGGACCTGCATCTAAATGAATATATTCACATTTTCATGTTCCCATTTTTTATTTAAAGCTTCCCCTCCCAACTTTCTGAAACTACTTCATACAGACTTGGTAAGTTAAAATTAGGGTTCATGTAGTGGATAATGTCACATTTGAAAGCTAATCTGTAGAGACCTAGCTGCATGAACCTGTAAAAGCTAGATCTGATTTTTTTTTAGTATTAAGTGTTTGTTTAGTTTAAATATGTCTGTATCTTTTTTGAGCAGTCTGAGCAATTTGCATTCTATGCAGCAGTCATCTTCTATACTTTATTAAATATCTGTCAATTATAAATATCAAGGTTTTACATTAATGTCAAGATAGTACATCAAAAATTCATGGAATATGTGACTTTTTTCAAGGGTATTTAATACTTAATGCATTTGTGTCATTTTTCTTTCTAGATATATTGACAGGTTTTATTAAGTGTTTGTTAGGAAGATTTCATTTTTACCAAGGGACTATAAAGAGAAGCTGCATACTAAATCAAATTCTTAATCAGAATATTGTTCTTTTTTTGTGTGTCTTTGGATTTTTGTAATCTATAGGGTTTTTAAGTTACATAGTAAAATAGACCAAATCAGAAATCTAACATGATCAAGTATGCTGACGTATGTTAACTTTAAAAGGGCTACTAGAATATTGTACCAGGGAATGTTATAAATATGGTAATTACATGTGCTGGGATTTTATTCTGCCCTGTGTATTTTAAGACCATATATTTTGTCCTTTATTGTAATTTACTGGTGGTTTTATGTGAATTTCATCTGGATGGTGTGCACATACGGGCACTCCCGAAGTTTCACAGATTTTCCATCGGGGAGGGTGACAGACCGTTTGGCAGCATCCAGGATCTTTGCCCCATGGGCTGGGTGTTCAGGTTGGCTGTTAAAGCCTGTGTGAAATGAAATCTGCCTGCAATCCACTGATCTAATACACGTTTCCTACAGAGAGGACAATGACAACATGTATGTATCTTGCATCCTATGGTTATTAGCTCCAAGTTTGGGTTGAGGCTGTAGGCTGGTGCTCGTGGAATGGGGTGTGGGCTGGAACTGGACACGGGCTGTGGCAGTCGCGCTTTGGCTGTTGAGCCCCCGCAGTGTCTGCGGTGCGTTTTCAATTCCAGTGCATTATGACCATAGTCATTCTTACCCTTGGAAAAACAGCGTGTTCCGCTAAAAGCTGCTGTTCGAGAAGCAGGAGGAAAGCAGGACAGAACAGAGGGGACAGACAGGGGTGTTTGCGTTCCCGGGGTCTTTCTCCTGCGATGAACGGGTCGGCCCCCGCTCGGCCGGGGCCGCTTGCTCACGCTGCCGGTGCACTTTGCAGCGCGGGCTTTGGCGGTGCTGGCGGCGCTGGGCTCCGTGCCCTGCCCCGCAGGCCGGCGGCCGGAGCGCAGCGGAGCAGTGCGCGGCGCCGCCGGCAGGGGGCAGTGCCGGCCCGCGCTGCCAGCGGCGTGAGGGCCCGGCCCGGGGCGCTGCGGGCGGCGGGGCTGGAGCGGGGCCGAGCGCCCGGGCACGGGCATGGGGCGCGGGCAGCGGCACCCACAGGGCTCCGGCGCCTGCGTGCGAAATGCCGGCTGTAAACTTGAGGCGCACCAGGAGACCCGACTCCTTACACCGATCGCCAAAGGCCGGAGGGAAACGCTGTCGTGCTGTAAAGGGAAACTGAGGGGCTGATACTCGCAGTGTTGGTGCTGTCTTTCCCTGCTTAATATATCAAGCTGCTGCAAAATACATTAATAACACTAGCAATAAGAGTTGAAATTAGATTGTCATAAATGAAAACTGTAGGGAGGTTTATATTTGTAATAATTAATTCCGGCTGAAGGCTGAGTTTCTGCATTCATTTCTGGTCTCGGGTCTGGACTGTCCAGTGGTGAAGGTGCCTCCTGAAATCTCTTGGTTTGGTTCTCAGTCCTGGGTTTGTGCTGAATGTTTTTGTGAGAAGAAACAACTGTACAGTGTGTTGCTACAATTAAATTCGAAGGGATTTGCTATGCAATGACCGTGCCATCCATGTGAGTGAAAATCCTATGGAAACGTAGAGTGCTGTAAAAAGAAAAAAAAAAAAAAATTAAAAGTGAGGGGAGGGACAGGAGCCACTGGAATTTTTAACTTCAGTCGTGTTCCTGAGAAAGCCCATCGGAAGGGTTAACCGGAGGGCTGAGGGAGAGCAGCCACCTGGGACCTCACACCCAATTGGCAGTCTTTTGTAATATATAATTTGCCTAAAATTGAGCGCTGAGCACAAGCTTTTGTTTTCTAATTGATTTACGGTTTGAGCCACTTTTACCTCATCCCCTACTGTCCTGCACACAGTGCCAGCAAGTACATTACAGTGAGAAATGATAAATTACCACGCACTTGTGATGCTAATGCATCAAGAGTAAAAAACTGCGTACTACAGGGAGCATCATGCATTAAAAGCATCACAAAGATAGAGCTGTGCAAAAAATCATTTGTATCTTCTGAAATAACCGTTTTATCATTTGCTTCAATTCGTCTCAGAGACCTAATTGAACCTGAAGATTAAAATTTATGCCACCATGGCTTTCCGTTTGTGAATTGGAACAAAGTTCTAAAGAAAATGTGTGAATGTGGGCTTAAATCTACCTGTATTTTCCAGGCTTTAAATAAGTTAGTTAAACAGAAAAATAACACATATCAGAGCTTCTTAAAGCTTTCAGAAATTAAATGTTTGCTTGTTAATGAGAACTGCGGTATGAATTCTCAAATGACACGGCTCCACTTTTAGATAGGAGCGTGTGTAGATGGGTTAATGTAGGTACTGCCTAATCAGTGTTTGTCACTAAAGCTATTTAAATATTTTAGTCTGCTTTTGTTTCAGAGGTGTAGTGCAACTTTTACTGAATAACACTGTTACAGGTACCTAGGAGGAATTGAAAATCTTGTATAATATTTCTTACACTTGTGAAATACCTCACTGATATCACAGAAGAGAGGAAAATGTGGAAGTTGGTGAAAGCTAATGTACACTTATTGTCTGATTTCTTTCCCCCACTGTGCATTGAGGGCTGGATTGTGTTTTACCTTCACATACTCAGTCCACCTTAAATTTTTTTTTTATTATTTTTGTACAATGTCTGTGGGTTCCAGTCTTGAAATATGAAGAAACAGATTTATGGCGGCTGCTGGGCACAACAAATTAAGTTGACAGTGATGTATGAGAGCATAATAGCATGATGATCCCCCTGTAGCGCGGCTGGACGCCTCCTGCTTCATTTGGCTCTTGTTAGGATCTGTTAGGCAGCTAAATAATGAAATTCTGCTGACTGATTTCTGATTTCTCTTTTCTTCCTCTTTTCACCTTTTTATGCAACTTGCGTTTTGCAGACCCATCCTAATGCCAGCAAACTGCCCTTAAAGGATTCTTTCACTTACGACGACTACAGGTTGGTCTGTCTTTTAATTTTTTTTTTTCTTTGTTTCTTTTCTGGTTTTACTACAGTAAGCTATGGGGCCCTGGAATTCTTCTTTGGTGGGAAAGCCCTATTGTTACTGAAATGTTAATTGTAGGATTTGATACTAATACACTTCCTTAATGAAGAAGAAAGTGAAATAAATATGCATATTTTAATTGTTACAAAGGAATAGTCATTCATTATAAGCAGTTAGTTTAGCCAACTGGCACATACAGTCAGATTACTAAGGTTATTCCTTGTTTCTTAAGAAAATAATTCAGTTGATGTGGCAGGAGTTTTAGGGTTTGGAACAAATTTAAAAATTTCTTTCTTTTTTCATAAAAGGTTTTACCAGCACATACTATCAAAAGTTAATACCTAGAACTGCTGCTGTTGAACAGGAGAGCTGGAGAATGGAAGTTGTACACATGAAGCATGAGTGTCACTTGGAGGTGCTATAAGGCGTGACAAAACTAAGATAAAAATAATAATAATTAAGATAATGAGAGCTTTAATTCTGTTAAATGATTAAAATAGCTTGAATAAAAGGCATTCATGAGGGACTTTCTAGTCTAGTTGTATGTGTGGGTAAGGCTATGAAAGTGGGATTTCCAAAGCACGCCTCCTTCACTTAAAGGGTCACTGAGGAACACACCAACTTACATGTGAAGTGGTCTAAAATTTCACAGACAAATTACAACAATTAACAAGAAGCCTATTGTTACTGTGTTTCAAGCAGTGTTTGTATATCAGAATTATCCACAATTTAATTTTAACTTTCTTTTTAGAATTTCGGTAGATTTCAGTTTGCCAGTCTCTTTCTTAGCAGTCTAGTGCTTCTGAAGAAATCCTTCAGGAAGTCTAATTCTGTATATTAAGTACATGTTAGTAGTGGAGTCTGTGGCAATTAAAATTATTTTGACCTTCTCCTGGTGACATTTTTTTCCCTCAAAAAACCCCACAACATATAAATGTATTAAGGCCAGAACGTGGTGAAACTGAGATTCTTTTTTCCATTGGTGTTTAATATTAATTTTTGTCAAGTTTAAAATAAAAATGAAATTCTAGAAAATACTGAAATTCTAAGTTTTTCTAAAGATTTTTATGTTTGAAAAGGTAACTTGCTTTTTGTTTACTTAACCTGACTTAGAAGTGTTTTGAATTATGTCCATGTGCTAAAGAACTATGTAATACTCTCTTCATGGTTTTTACCTTTTATCTGTTTGGAATGTTGTGGCTTTTTTTCCTCTGAATTCTATTAAACAGAAACTTTAGCAATACTGACCTAAGCCAAAAGCTTGCAAGTTGAAGAGAGATGCTTGCCAAAAGATCGTGCATATGTCAGGTGGTTGCACTGGTTTGCAGTTCATGCAGTACATAAAATAGCTTTTTAGAGAGTGAAGGGGAAATACATCCTGGCTCTTACAAGAGTTTGCACATAGATGAGAGCTCCTGCTGCCCAGCAGGAAAACCTGCAGGAGCAGGTGACCCTGGGTTTGGGATGTGTAGTGTGAGGTACGTATGCGGTGAAGGGCTGGGAAGCAGAAGCTGACATAGGAAATGGATCCTGGTTGAGGAATGCAGCCAATGGAAGGTGTGAAGATTCTCTTGCAAATGGAAGAGGGATCACAGTCCTGGTTTGGTATTTGTTCTGTGTGCATGTGTTGGAAACCTGGGAACTGCTGCTTCTCCTGCAAGAGATACTACCTTTTACTGTTCCTATAGTCAGTGTGATCTTTAAGGAAACTGTTTGGAAACTCCCAGTCTAAGGTACTGCTTCAGGTGAGACTATGACCAATTGTATTTTAATGCTTTGAACTTCGACCATCTCATGTTTTTAACTTTTGCAGATGGGCAGTTTCCTCTGTTATGACACGACAGAACCAGATTCCAACAGAAGATGGTTCCAGAGTTACACTGGCTCTAATACCTTTATGGGACATGTGTAATCATACTAATGGACTGGTAAGGATTTCTTCAGTGTTGCTGAAAGACTTTAGGGCTTAAGTATTAAGCCTTTCAACTGCTTGTACAACAGTTTAGTAACACTTTCCATTATGCTTCTTAACACAGTTATGTTGTCTTCCCAAGAGACCCTAAAAAACTAATATCTGAAAGAAAGGTTTGTCGGTTTCTCAAATCTCTTATGACAGCTTTTCAGAGAGAGCTTTCTTCATCTAGAGAAAACTTTACAAGTGATTTGATAATTCTGTGAAGTAAGTACATATAATGTACTTTTAAAAGTTTTCATTGACATGAAACATTTTGTCCAGACAGGTCCGAATAGTCTCCTGACATGGAGCTTTGTTTCTGATGGGCGGAAAAAGATGCACAGTACTGGACAGATTTGTTCTGAGAACAGAAAGCAGGCACTGATGGAGGTTGCCTCTTGTAGCTACCACTAGGGAAAGTGGTTAGAGATTTGCAACTAAGAAATACTGCCTGCTCTCCTAACCATGCCCAAAGAGCCTTGTTATAGAGACAGCAACAACAAGAACAAAGCCTAGTTCAACAAAAACAGTACATCTGTTACTACATCAAAAAAACAAAATGCAAAAATACTACTTTAGGGCATATTAAACATTTAAAAGGTGACATATGTATATAGAAAGTCAGACCTGCTGACATCTTGGCTTACATGCTCTAGTTCAGGGGATGATTCCTGATTTCATGAACAGACTAGTTAATGCTGAGATGAGGAAATGGAAACCCAGAGAGGCTGGCTTATCAATGTTATTTAGTCATGCATCAAGTATGCTTCAAAAGTCATACCCCCTACATGTGTTTCCAGTAGATATTATTTATTGGAAGCACTGGATATGACCATACTATTCAAGTGATCTGGTTCTTTTCTCAGGGGGGTTGACATGAGTGTTAGGACAGCAGTATGTATTAATGCTGTTGGTATAAAAAAAGTGTGTTTTATATAAACAAACTGTAAAGCAAGTTGGTTTTCACTTGACATTTAGCTAATTTAGTGTTACTATGACTGTATCAATTAAAGCTTGGTAGGCTATGAAGTTGCAAGTGTTTGGGGTTTGTTATTTATTTATTTTTCCTTATTGCCAGGTGATTACATGTTGTTCTTTAACACTGATCCTTGCCTTTGCCTATTTGTTATGCAATCTCAGAGCTTTGATTTAGCAATAAAGTTCATCTGAGAGTCTTCACTATAAAGAAAATTGCTTAAAATTCAAAAATGTGTATTTTTGTAATATAAGTCGAAGCTGCAGGCGTCAGTACTTCCTGTACCCTTTTCCTGCTGGGCATCTCTTTCAGATGCTTTTGCAGAGACTTGTCTGTATTCATTAGACAACTCTTAATGAATGCCTTCAAAGTTGGGATTAGAGTAAAGAGGAAGCGAATCAAGGTTCTGTGAGGGAAAATTTAAGTAGCATATATTTAAAGAGCAGCTATTTATGTTGTTTTACTCATTCAAACTTCTATTTAAATTGATAAAGTAATTTTTGTTTTTATTATCCTGTTTAAGAATGGGTTTGATATGGAGCCAGCTTCTGGAGCCAAACCTCCTAATGCAGTAGTATATCAGGATTGGAAACATTTTTTTTATGCTGAAGTATGTCCTAAAGGGCAAAGGGGGTTGTGCTGAACTTAAATATTTTACATATATGTAAAAATTTCCATCATTTATTTCACATTTCTACAGAAAATAATTTAAAGGGATATAAATTCAGGAAGGATAGAAAACTGCAATATTGGTAATGGGCTAAGAAAAGCTACTAAATCTATTTCTGTTGTGTGCTAGTTGCCTTGTACTATTAGAAATGGGGAGGGGGAGTGACTCCTAAGATAAGTGTAAGCTGCCTGTATCACAGTTTATATCATTGTAGAGTGAGGTGAGGGTGGGCTCTGCTCTAATCATAGCACAATCCCTTTAAAATACATGAAGGGAACTGTTGTTCATTGCAGGAAAGTAAGAAACAAAAGATGACATTGAATGCACCCCTGTCTAGTTTATTCCAAATGTAGTGTTGAAATACTTCTCAGGTCAATCAGCTACCATATATATCCCTGTTCTTGCTTTATTCCACAGGGCCCCTTTCCATGAGCTAGATAATGAAATGCTCTTTGGATTTTAACTGGAGCTAGGTCCATCCAGCTTTTTCTTGCTTCTGACACTATTAATTAGATCAACCTGCCTCTAAGAACTATTTCAAAATGGTTGTCTTCATGCATTTCTCATTGTTATTCTTCAGTGGGATTGTATTTTGACAGTCAGAGGTTGATTACCAGTTCTGACAGAGCTTTGAATAAGCTACATTCTGCCTGTTGGGCTGGGTCCATTCTTAATCACTGACCAAGCAGACTATTGCATGCTTTATACACAACTTGAAATTCATGTATCTGTCTGCTTCAAAAATAAAACTGAAGGGATGCAATTTGTCAGCTATCATGTGGGAAGAGAAGTAAACACCCTGTTAATTCTCTTACGTGACTGCTATTAAAAGAAAGAGGAAATAGGAGTCTAGCACTCCATTATGCTTTATAGAAAAGTCTTTCAGAAGTGCTGCTGGCGTTTGTGTGTTGTTTTGGACTTTTTTTTTTAAAGGAAAAATAAAACTTTAGAAGAAAGATCAAGTACTCCAGTGAGACATGCTTAAACTGACAGAATCCTCCTCTTAAGATATTGCAATTTCCCCAGTCTGTGAAAGTTTCCTGTTCCACCAGAATTTCAAAGGATGGGAGTGGACTTTTCACATTCGGAACTATTTAATTGAGTTTACACACTAAGAAAATTTCAGGACAGGTCAAGAGTTTCTTTTTTTTGGATGAAAGGTACAGTTTGTCATAAGATGACTGTATTTGAAGTAGGAAGGTAGATTTGTCATCCTCTAGCATTTGTAACCTGCAATTTGGGGTAGGATAACTTTCTAAACCGAAGCTGTTAATTAAAATTGTGCAGTTCAAATTAGAGAATGCTCAGGAAAAATTCTGTGTTCAAGTACTGCAGCCTGTGTTTCTCAGTAGGGTGTATTGCATGACTCTTGTGTTCTTTACTGATCTCCTCATGCCACAAGCCCGTTAAATAGACCTGCAGTGAGGCGTCTGCACAGGGGGGTTTCTGCAAGTCTGCAGGGCCAGGCTGCCCGTGCTTGGGGCTGACATTTTGGATTTGCTCCATTTGAAAGCACTGTTTCGGCTGACAAATGCACATTTGATGATGCAAGCAGTGCAAAACTATTAATGTGTAAGCCATCGACCAAGCTTGTGAAATAATCTGAGGAGTTCTGTCTTTGGATGAGCTGCATCCAAGATGGGAATCCGGGTATACCACAACTCGTGTCAGTCAGCTTACAAAAAAGTATATTTTCATTTTCAAAGGCTGAGAGAGAATCTTTGGCTTCTTCTAGGTTTTTCCCCAGGCCCAGAGCATATTTTTCCATAAGTTTCCTCTGTCAGTACTGAACTCAGACTACCTACTGTGAAAGTTGTTTTCTGATTTTTCAGCAGCTTATGTTCCATCCTGTGGCTGCATCTCTGGTCATACTATTCAAGAACATGTGGTTTGTCACTTTATAAAAATATTACATTTTTAGAATAGCTTTACTTGTTAGTGTGACCCCTTTACAATTTAGTAATTGTTTTTGAGGAAGTACAGGTTTGTCAAGAGAGTTTATCCTCTTCCGTTGCCAGCTACCATCTCAAAAATCCTTTTGGCATTTTAAGAGTATTACTTAACTTTTAGATAAAGGGATTATTTTCAAGTAAATTATAATTCTCTGAAGAGTGTATCCCCTAAAGATCCATACTTATCTAATCCTTTTTCATTGAGAGATCAAAAATGTGTTGGCAGTTGAAGGATAAAGCACAGCATATAGAGCTGTCAGTGCCTTGCTCCCTTGGGCCTCATGGGAGTGACTGAAAGCTCCAGAACTTTATAACAAGCTGCCAGCTTTAGCATGGTGCTTTGTCTGTGCTCTGTGGAGGGTACTTTCCTCAGAGCCTTCTGTTCACTTCAGGTAGGTTCTTTCCTCCATTTCTTTAATGCAGACATTTTTTTAAAAAAGAGATTGTTCAGGAATCATAAAGCAATCACTATCAGCTATATTCTGTTGTGCTGAGAAAGAAATGTGTGCAATTCCTATTGTTAATATTTATTTCCAATAGGAAAATTTGTCAGTGATGGGGAAGAGAACTGTAAAATGCTAAAGGTGCTTTTGTCACTCTTTTCCTGGATAGATCACTACAGGCTACAATTTGGAAGATGACCGATGTGAATGTGTAGCGCTTCAAGATTTCAAGGCTGGAGAACAGGTAGTGTGAAGAGTTGTCTACATTACTGTTGTTTCATTAAGTTCTGTGGACACTTTGTTACTCCCTAGAAAATTTTAATAATGTAGTGGTGTGGATTAAACCCTGCTACATTCGAATTTTGTTACGCTGAGCTAATTTTGAGTGAAAATGCTACCAAACGAAATATATGTACATTTTTCAGAATATTTTCTATCACTTGGTAGACCCCCACTGTAGGAGAGTTTTATTCCTCATGTTTTATAGAACTAGTTGAAATATTTAATCATTGCTGAGTGAACATACGCGGCCACCAAGCTGGGTATTCTGGAAGAACTTAGTAAAAGGCCATATCCAAAGGACCAAAGAGAAATATTGTTCAGATTTGTCTGCAATAGTGGATTGTAGAGTCGTTTTTAACAATGGTGTTTGTTGACTAATTTTCTTGTTAATCTTCATTCATTTAAAAGAGGTGAAATGCAGTACAGTTGCCAGTCATTTTAACCCATGTTTTTGTCATTGCAATGCTTAGTGGAAATGAGAAAGGACCTAAGAACATGCCCTGTGTGTTTCACACAGGCATGCATTTGCCTCTTCATCCTGAGACAGCAGGAGAGTCTTGCAGAGATGCATGGAACAGTTCAGAATCCAGTGTTTTGATCAGAACTGCTCAAAACCAAAACTGAGTGTCCAAAGCAGTGATGCATTGAAGACAGTGGTTCCAAGAGTGTAGGAATCCCCTGTGCTGTGCCAGCAGCCAGCCTAAACCGTCAGGTGGAGCAGCACTCCTTTTCTGACTACTGCCTGTGCAGTCAGCATGGCCAGACAAAGCCTTTGTCGAGGAAATGTCCTGAAATATTTTGTAACTCAGCCTCTGAGTTATTACTTTTACTGTATTATTTTGCCAGTCTTACAATCTATAATATTTTGATGTTAATTTTTCTTATGTATTGTTACTTTTTTTAACAACAAAGTGTCTGGAATTTTTTCTTTTTTGAATACATGTTTCCAGGAGTGTATTTGTCCTCATTGCTATGCTGAGGTTTACAGTGATTGTATATTTTTGCTCTCAGAATTTGTTATGGTAGTCAAATATTTTCTGTTTTTCCAATTGTGGTGTGATGAGTTAAAAGGGGTCCACAGTTTTTCCAGAAGTGATCCAATTTATAATTTTCCACAGCTGGCAATGGATGTGTCATATAGCTGTTCTGGCTGCTGTCTCCATTTCAATTATAGAGGGTTCCTATATTTCAATTTCATTTTAGTAGTTTCACTTTGTCTGGTATTTATCAGGGTTTTTTTGAATTTCTATGCAAACTTTAACTTAGTGACATCTTTAAAGCACTGCCATTATATAATGCTTCAGTCCTTTAATATACCATGCAGATGTTATTTCTTACAGTTTCAGCAGGAAGAGTGTATGATCCATGCTTTTACTACGAAAAAATGTTAGGCAGCAGGAATCCACAGTGTCTGTCAAACACTGGCCTGAAATAAAGCAATTCTCACTCTGTTTAATTGGACTTTTTGTAGAGCAGTCTTGGGGTGTAAGAGCATACTGTGTAATCTATGCATGATATGTGACTTTTAGTTTAATATAAGATGTATCACAGTAGTTTTAAAACCTGAGAGGATGAGCAACTCTTTCCTTACCCACTGCCTTGATATACCTAAGCAGGTCACATGTTCATCATATGAGTGTGTTACAGTATACTGTTTATTATAGTTCAATATCATACTTAAGCATTTAGTGCTTAGGATAAATAGTTCTAATACAAAATTGGAAACAGAGAAAGTAAATGGCATCATTGCTGTTACTAAGCCCTTTAGAGAGCGCTGTGTCTTTCTCTGTCAGCTAGAGAGGAATGGAAGCCTGGAGGCATCCAGAGCACTGCTGTACCCTGAGGTTCTGAAGGGAATTCTGTAACTGCTGGAACTTTTTTTTCTGGTTGACAATTCTGTTATCAAACACAAATGGGAAAATATCCTCTTGATGTGAGAGAATACAATTGCTACTCTGACCTCTAGTCCCATGAATTTCATACCACCTAGCCCTGAGTTAAATACATTCTGCAGGTTATATTTAGGAACTTATTTTTAAATGTGAATTAAAGTAACTATATGCTTTATAGAAAAGAGTTCAGAGTAAAACAAAAATAAACACTGGCTGAACACAGCTCAGATCTCTGTGTATGATGTACTGTTGTATATCCATATCTTAAGGTAACATTTAAATGAAAGCAAAGTTGATCTATCAGCAGTATAGTTTTGAGTGGACATTTCGTTGGAGAAAATTACTCCAGAAACACCATTTCTTTTAATGGACCCTCCTTGTCTCTGATTTTGTTAGCCTTTAATAAGCCTTTCAAAACTTATTTCCATATGCTGGTATGACAATGTGAGAAAGCAGAACATTTTTATTTTAAAATACAGAATAAGAATTTCTTCTTTCCTTTCAAAGTCTCTGTTACATGGATGTGTTTACATCTACCTCTAAAGTGTAATTGCCACATTATATACAGCATTAAAGTTAATACCAGAAAACAAAGCATGTTTCTTCATATATCTGTTCAACCAAATATACCTTATACTCAGAATAGTAACTCTCTTAGAAAATAACTTTCAAATTATGTCAGTTTTGTGAGCTGATCTTAAGCTTTTTTCCCCGTCCCTTCACTTCTCTTTTCATCCTTCTAGATTTACATTTTTTATGGCACTCGGTCAAACGCTGAATTTGTGATCCACAGTGGTTTTTTCTTTGATAATAATTCACATGACAGAGTGAAAATAAAGCTTGGCGTGAGTAAAAGTGACAGGCTGTATGCTATGAAGGCAGAGGTCTTAGCTCGTGCTGGTATCCCAACGTAAGTAAAACACAATGCCGTGGGTTTTCAAAAACATTTCCAAAGTACATAGTGTCCAGTAGAGCATATATGAACCTCTTTTATGATAATTTTCTTAGGTGTAATATTTCTCCTGTTTATATAGCAAATTAAACTAATTGTGATAATATTTACAGAAGTTCTCTGAGCTATATTATCATCTAATTTGAACCATATATAAGGAAAAAAAGCCTTTGCTTTAATACCCATTTGAACAAAACAGAGCAAGGATTAATTTGAAGCAATCTGTGGTTTTACTTTCTTTCCTATCCCTTGCAGACATACTACAATGCTCAGGATGTGAATCACAGAATTTTCCTTTAGTCATTTCAGTCCAGAGGGTACTATTAGGAGCAGCAGACATGAAACATTGCATTTTCATAAATTTATTATGAAAGCTGTATAAAATAATTTTAAGTGTAAAATTGTAGAGATAATCATTCCTTTCAAATACAGGTTAGGGAAGCTTTTAAGTTTGAGCTAATATTACCTAATTTTTTTAAAGTTACTTTTGTAGCAGTAAATTTATTGTATACTTTATGGTCTTTTATGTTGAAATAAGTTCAATGATATGACAATTGGACTTGTATTTACTGTTGTTGTTTGATTGTTTTTTTTATTAGTTCAAGTGTTTTTGCCTTGCACTCCACTGAGCCTGCAATCTCTGCCCAGCTTTTGGCTTTCCTTCGAGTGTTTTGTATGAGTGAAGGTAGGATATTTTATGAAGGTAACCTAATTTATGTTTGTCTTGTTATGGGGATTTTTGACTTTTTTTTTGTTAATGTAGGAATGTGATATACATTTATATAAAACATTAGGATAGAAGATCAGAAAAGTTGAGGTGTTTAGGTTAAAAAGGAATCTATAAGCTACTGAGAACCCCAATCTTTGGCCATGTCATCTGAGGGAATATTTCAGTAGCTCTAAAAGCATGACATGATATAAATTTTTATTTCTTTTTATCCCCCAGACTCTTGTGAATGAGTGAGCTTTGGAGTTTGATCTGTAATTCTTAGTTTTCAAAATAGCTTACAGAACAAGATCATGCAAGACCTAGGGATTTATGTGCTTAAAATCACAGCATTTTAGCCATTACTACTGGAATAATTTAATTATGAAATTGCTACAGTTTGTACTGTAGAGGAAATATGGAAGAGACATTTTAAAGTTGAGTATTTTCAATATTTTCGTAATTTGTAATCTAAATATTCAATATTTTGGTAATTGGTAATATAAAACAAATTTCTGTATTTGCAGACTGTCTTTCTAGTGTTTCTCTTCTGTTACTTTTATTTGTGGGGCAAAATACGTGTACATTTAAGGAATATTTACCTTATTTGTGCATGTGAAACTTCTCATTAAATGTTCATAATAGCTCCTTTCCAGTTAGATGCAGTTTTGAAGGTTATGGATGTGACAGTTTGTCATGACAGTGAGAGAACTCCCTTGCAGTTAGGGATACTGTGCAGATGATGTGGATTTTTTGTGCCAACAGGAATACTGAAGTAGTTGAGTTTTTGCATGTGGTCTATTGGCCTTCTTTAATAAAAACTATGTAACTTAGTGTCATGCCTTCCCTTCCTCCTGTCATCTATCTTTTAGAACTTAGTAAGAAATTAGAATATACCAGAACAGTTCAGTTGGAAGGGACCTACAACATCCATCTATTCCAATTGCCTGATACTGCTGGGAAGTAAATTCAAGGGAAGAAAATTTTAGGATGCTGATGAGGGAGTGAATTTAGACTTGGAGAGGAAAATACAGCTAATTGCATTTCTCTGGTATATGATTGTGCTCAATTTATTTATATGTCTTAAACACTGTTTTAGAAAACTGTTTATTGAGAAACTACATGCAAGCTCTTAGTGAAGTTTGTGATAACTGCTTTGCAGTAGTCAGATTTATTAATTAAAAGTTTAATGAAATTTGTGTAATGTCAAGGAGCTGATTAAATGTTTTCTGCTCCTGAGTTTTTATGGATGTCTTTTCTGACCACCTGTAGGAAGTTTCTGCTACTGAAAAAGATTACCACAACAATAGGAAAAATAATTCCGTTGCTATTTGCACACTCTGGCCTGTTCCTTTTATTCTCAAAAAGTTCATTGAACTCTTTACAAATTTACTCACTTTCATTTATGAATGATTTTACAAAATGTTCTGTTCCACTGACACACAATTATGCTCTCTATGGGAGGCTGTGATATCTAAAGTATCTTTATTTCCAAGTGGAGAGAAGGCCCATTTTCTGCTGACCTCAAGGCTTCCAGTTGTCTCTTTGAGACAAATCCTAGAAAAAAGCAGCATATCTGATAATTCTTACTTGGAGGAGAGGGTTATTTTTTGTTAGCCGCTCAAAGATATATGATTGAAAATAAATGTTTCTGTAGTTTGTCAACTGACAAAGTGAATGGTGAGATTGTTTTTTAACAGATTGATTTTATACTTATTGCAGAAGAGCTGAAGGAGCACTTGATAGGTGAGCATGCGATTGGCAAAATCTTCACTCTGGGGAACTCTGACTTTCCTGTTAGCTGGGACAATGAAGTTAAACTTTGGACATTCCTGGAAGCCAGAGCATCCCTTCTTTTGAAAACCTATAAAACAACTGTGGAGGTAAAATTATCATTACGTGTAATTTAAATGTCTGAATTCTTCTGTGTGTTGTGATCGTAGGAAAAGATATTTTGTCCTCCATCTTCTCTTTGCAAACTTCAAGCTGAATGTAGTACATAATTAATTCTGTACTTTTTAAGTGCAAAAACAGTTTTGCATTATCTAAGGCAAATCAAATAAGATGGCAAAAAAGAAAATTTTGTTAATGTAATTTTATTAATGTGTTTTTCCTTTGATTCTCCAAGTAGAGACTACCTGCTCTTTTCTCTGCAAATAAGATGGGGAATCAGTTTCAACTTGTTGTCTATTAGTTGCCTTCTCCAGACTGCAAAGAAAGATGCTCCTGTTGCAAATGTATATGTGAACCTACATGCTGCATGTATTCATGAAGTAACCTGACTTTGCTTGTCATACAAACTGATTTCTGTGCAAAAATTTGGGCCATTTTTATGATTTCATGACAAATTTCACTGGGACTCCTTGCAGACTCCCCTCATGTCCACTTGGCTCTGTCTGGAGAGCCTAGTGTCACTTCTGCTCAGAGAAAGAGATGAGGTGAGGGGCTGTTTTGTT
>WAAE01006452.1:0-11247 GCA_013400495.1 Nicator chloris | reverse complement strand
ATATGTATATATTTTTTTTTTCCTATTCTATTGGAGTTTGCTGTAGAAGGTGGTCATAATTGCAAAAGTCCCATTGCTTTGAAGGATGCCAAAATGTCATGTTTGTGGAAGCATATGGGAGCCAACAGAGAAAGTTGTCTCAAAATATTTTGTTTCCTTTTCTTCTGTTTTAAATGGCTGTTAAATAGAATTTTCAGTTTCAACTTCAAGAAAAGGTGGGAGAAGTGGAAATATGTGAAGAAAATAAAACCTTACAGGATTTCTTCCCTGAAAGCCAGTTTTAGTATGTGTAATCCAAGAGCATGGATACAGGTGTGTGCTCCTCTTTCATAATCCCCAAAATGTCCATTATGAATGGAAGTTTAAAGACCACAGCTAGAATAATTTAATAAGAAACACTGGTATTTCTCATTACTTTGAATGTAATCTCAGAAGAGTTTCTATCACCTGGTATATTGCTAAGGCTTTGATAATTGATTAATTTGTTTTCAATTACACTTATTCTTGTTTATGGACGCTCCCAGCCGTTTGACTGTGGAAACTGTGGGAGAAAAACTGCAGTTTTTAAAATGCCTTGATGTCTCTAATATATCTGTCCTTTTTAGGAGCCTAAATGAGATTCCTAATTAGTTTCAATAGGAATCAGGTTGATGCAAAAATTAGTTTGCTTTAAGGCTTATTTCTGCTTTCTTTTAAGTAGCACATATCATGAGCTGTGCTTTTTTTTTCATACTTCTTTTTCATTAAAAACCTCACATTCTTTGGAGAGAAAGAGGCTCTAATCATTGTGTGGTTGGAAGACAGGAATTCGGCTTTTCGGTTCTCAGTAAGAAAAATTTTTGTCTGAAGGGACTCATTTTTCACCTATCATGATATTTCAACTTTGTAACATTCAACAGTTTCAGTTAATATTGTTCATTCTATTGAATTTGTATTTCTTTTCAAGAAAGGAAGGATAACTATGGGATGCATAAAATTATGAGCTAGAAAGCAAAGAATCGAGAAAACAGTTGTACAGTGTTAGGGGAGGACAGGAGTGGACATTTAGAATTTTGGGTCATTTTAGAAATATATAAACAGGTTATTGATTTCTGACTTTATAGTTTCTGAAAAACAATTGTTCTCTACAGGAGTCTGCTTACTTTAATCAAATTTGCACATCGATTTAGAGTCACAGCACTCAAGTTTCAAATGAATACATAAACTGAACTAAAATCATATCTGGCTTTTAAACAATGAAAATATAAATCACGTTCACTCTGCCTTGGAGAGAAGTGAAAAGTCCATGAAATGTGGGTGGTCAAAAGTCTGTGCAACAGACAAGAGCTCTAATATATACAGGGGTCATGATTTTAAAGAATAAATGTTTATAATCCCAGATGGGAAAAGGTTTTAGAAAATAATTTCACAGTCATGGGATTGCCACTCAGAGAAGAATTACTTTCTTATGGATATATCTTCAGTTATAATTCAGTTAAATATGTGTATGTACACTAGTAATAATTTAACAAGTTCCTTCTGCTGTGTCTCACTATGATGAAGAAAGGCTTTAATTCATCAGTGAACTCTGTCTGTTTTACCACCTCCATTGGTTCTTCCAGATGTCTGCTATAGATGCCATAAAATGATAAAAGGATTAAGGTTTTAAGCAATCTGTTGATGTAAGTCTTGCTAGAATTAGAAGTTCTAATGTCACATCTCAGTGTAGCACACATTTTCAAGGCTCCCTTTATTCCATTATCAATGTCTTCCTCGTAGGATCTTTTAAGACACAGTTTTACTCTTTTATCCATTGGAGAGATCAAGCAAGAATTCAGTACCTTGGTTATTTGGCAGCCAAATATATAGTGTTTTCACTGACATGTCCTTACAAATAGTGCAATATTTGTCTATCCTTTTGATTTCAGTTATGAAGCGTGTTCATTTATTTCATATTTTAGATCCATTAACAGCATTTTACGTTATCTGCCTCTTTACTAAAACATCTAAGGTTCTGAATTTTTAACTGCACCTCGTAGAGGATCTCAGCATGATTCACTGCAAGGTCTGTAGAGCTTGTGCAATACAGTGTGATGGAAATGAAATGAGAGTTAAGCTTCTTACACTGCACTTTGTACAGTTGCTTTAATAAGCCAAATTCTCTCAGTGGAACTGAATCATGCAGCTCACAAGTGCCTGAGAATTGTAATTGTAAAAATATCCAGTCCTTTGATGTGGATCTTCATTGCAACAGCTTCTGAGAGAAAAAGTGCCTGTGGATGGACTCTGGAGAGTTTGCAGATGTGTACCATGTTCCTATGGCTCACTGTCAGCACCCAGGCACAGCTCACACCTGACTTTCAGCATGGTTAAATATCTCCTGGGTTGTGGTGGCGTAGAAAGACATGGCAGGCACAGGAATTTTCTAAACATGAAATGCTCCAACTTATTCAAGGCCATGTTTTAATTTTTTTTTTCTCCAGCTAATTAATGTCAATAAGTAGGAATCAGTTGGCAATGTTGGCCAAACCTCTGCTTTTTTGGCAGAGGACTATTGCCTAAGATACCCATTCGTAATAGAAATGGGGTTGACCTGCATGAAATTCAACTGCAGCTGGAATTTCTAAAGTTAAGAACAATGTTGTGAGTAAAACACAGATACAGAGGAGTTTCTGAAGGACCTTTACAAAAGAAATAACTAATAGGTTTTTCTTGCTTTACTACAGCCAGTGTACCATGTAATGTCAGTTGCTATTTTCTGTACCTTGGCTCCCTCAGACTTTTTCTTAAAACTGATAAAGTCGTAACCTGAAGCACCTGAAGTCAATCAACAGTGAATTTTCATCCCTTCTTTTAAAATTCAAGTGAAACCATTATCCTGTTAAACACATGAAATTCTTCCCACCTTTATTAAAAAACTTCAGCCAAGCTTTTGTTTTTGGAAGGCTGACTTTTTCTTACCTAAGTTGTTCTTGTCTGTTCAGTATCTTTTTCTACCCTTAGGATTTTAATCAGAAGCATCTATTTTCGTTTTTGGCTTTAGAATATTGTTCATTCCAGAAGACACAGGATATCTCATTGCTGTAATTAGAAAAACAGGGTTTGGGGCTGGGATTTACATGCAGCCCCAGGTGACTGTAAAAAACAGTCCATAGCTTTTGTATTCTTTTTCCTTTGGGAAGGGGGAAAAAAGTTTAAAGCACCCCTGCTCAACTTTCCAAAAGCAAGTCACTTCAGGAGTTTCTCTAGACTTAACACCCAAAAAAGAGGGTATAGACCTGCATAGGGTCTGTTTATTGTAACACTGAAATATTGGAAAACACGTTTTAGAAAACCATATTGGAAATACGAATGACTTTTTGATTTGTACATTTTTGCAGTTTCTAGCTCAGCTGATTCTGTGCCCTTATACTGGTTTGTTTCTCGAGCTCCCTTTTATGGCTGGAGAACTTGTGTGCATTCATTAGCAGTAAACTGGGATTGGGCTTGGTGTCTGTTTTCTTGGCCTCGAGTTTGCTTTTCATTCGAGTAACTCTACTTTTTAGTGATTTGCAGGTGATCTGATCTATTTCAGTAAATTGCACGATCACTGGCAAGGGCATTGATCACATCTCTGTCTCCTAGTAAATCTGGAGCTTAACAAACTCTAAGCAGCCTTTCTCTTCAAAATGTGACTTCTTTTTTCTTTGCTCAGGATGTCCTGATTTTGCCCAAGAAAGAACAGAACAACTGCTGCTGTGATTAGGGCAGGGGTCCTGCCAGCCCAGTTTCCTTTCTTCAGGAAAGATCAGTACCTTATGGAGAAATAGAAAAGATGTGTCATTGAAAAGAAACTTTAGAATAGATTAATTTGTTGAATTTATTCTGGCCGCTGATCCAAGCAATATAATTCTCCCTTAGCAAATAGTACTCTGATATATGAAATAGACTTTTTCATGGTTTTAGCAGCCTTGCACAGTCAATAGCTGTTTTATGTTCAAGTGTAATAGGTACTGACTAATTTTCTCGCTAGACTTATATGCATTTCTGTATGAAATAGAAAATTTTGAGAAAAATGCAAATATAGCACCTACACACTCCTCTGTCCATGGTTTTTAATTTATTAGGCCTGTGTACAATAAATCTTAATCTACTCTGTGTGCTACATACAGAAAATATTCTCCAGCTGTTGAAAACAAGTGTAAATAATGTCAGAGAAAGCAGAAGCTGACATGGATTAAGTGACCTTTCTAATAAAAGGAGCAATAATTGTAAATTAAAGATTCAATTACCCAACATACCTATGGATCAATATTTACAGATGTGTCTTATGTTGAGGCAATAAATACTGAGGGAAAGGACCTGGATATAAAAAGAGTCTCTTGTTAAGTATCTTCCTTCAGCCTCTGGGGTTTTTGTTTGTTTGGTGGGTTTTTTTGGGTGGGTGTTTGTTTTTTTTTGTGTTTATTTTTTTTTTAAACTGTAGTTTCTGTTATAAAATTGTCTTTCTGTCTCCCAAACAAGAACTTCTTTTCCTTTTTTTCATTTCCGTGGATGTGCCCTTGGCCTCTGTTTTTAATCCCTTCTGCTGCCCTCCCCACTGCTCACTTTCTTTTTCCCTGGATTTCTTCCCTGGCAAAACTAATGCCATCCATTTATATGCTGCTCTCTGGTGCTGTTTACATTTCTGATTTTCTCACCTTCTATTTCCTTAGCATGCTCTTCATATTCAATCATTTATTTTTGGGACTTTTTTTATTCTTTTTTTTTTTTCCAACCTGAACTTTCATCTCTTATTTACACCTGGAAGATTTTCCCCATTCAGTGGGGAAATAAGCACTCTTCATGCATACCCTTTTTGGAGAATTCATCTACTATGTGTGATTGATACTGATAGGTCATACAAATGATTTTAGGTCTTCTTAAAATGATTTACAGTTAAAGATGAAGTTGTCTTCAGCTCTGCAATATCTTATGTGTCTGTCTTGTGTGATTATAGCTGCCTTGGGGCAGGATTCCTGTCTTCTTTCTTTTCCATGCAGCTCTGAGCGTGTTCCAGTCACTAAAGGAATCATGTTATTATTGACTAATAGATGGGGTGTTTCACTTCTCTGTTCTTTTAATTTGAACCCTTGTGAAACATGATTCCCCTTTTTAGCCATTTAAAACCTACCTTACAGCTACTTTTGTTCTCAGCCCAATGGAAGCAAACAGGGTATTTTCTCAACAGAAGCATCTTGGTAAAATGTACTGTTGGCACGACTCCTAAATCTTGATTTGGAAGATTTTAGAGCAGACATTTTGAATGATTTATAAATGATTTGCAGGGACTGATGTGTTGTGTTTGCTTCAGAGATTGACTGACACGTAATCTAAAATTTCTTCACAGTTCTGTAGTTACTACTTTTAACTTTAATGGGAAATTCAAGTCTCCACTACCAATTTGATTAATGGGGTAATGCAACTTGTGACATTAAAAAAAGTTAAACATTGATAAAGTTAGGAGTTTCCTAGAAAGATGAAAATATACTTCAGTTGTTGCTGAAGAGTTATGAAGTCTGGTGACTTCAAAATGTTAGCATGATTTTTAATATTAGAACTTTAAGTAATACTTGTCATCTGAATATTTGTGCCATTCTCCATTCCATAAGACTTTATGCTGAAATCTTAATGTCTGCAGGGATGACAAACTTTGTTACATAAACTAATTTGTTTTGAAGAAAGGAAAAGTGCATAAACTGACACATGAATAAGCAGAAATGCCACTCTTTGAAATCCACTAAGTAGAAAAATTCTCAAAAAATTACATCTGCATTAAAAACATGCAAAAAGGTCTGTTGGCCTTTTTAACATTTAATTTTCTTTTTGTGTAATATTTCAATATGCAAAATTTTGATTATTTTTGACAAATGTGATAACACAAAATATTATCCATTTATAATCAAGCACACAATTTTCTGTACAGGTACAGTAAGAAAATGCAATTACAGAGGGAGCGAGTAGTGGCCATATGTAATTAATTAATTAATATAATATTCTTTTGGTTGTGTAGTAGACTAGAACTATAATCTGAGAAAAATAGTTTTGTTAGCTGTGGAAACAATGTTGATTCCCACATGCCAAGTCAATGCCTGCTAGTTAATATTTCTTGGTATACATTGCCATGAAGTGCTTCCCTGTGGAGATGGAGTCCCCTGTGCCAGAGTGTGTAGGTGTGTGCACACATGATGTGTCTGTGTGTCTGTGTGCAACTGCAACTCTGACTTGGCATTCTCATTGAGTCCAGAGGAGTTTTGTTTGGGCAAAACCAAAATTTTACCCCCATTTACAGCTGAAAAGCTGGGGATTGGAAAAATTAAGCAATTTGGGACTACAGAACTTTGGTCTAGTGACAGAACTAGGACCTGCTGAATCCAGAACTTCCCTCCGTAACAGGAGCATTATTGCTGTCATTCTTCCAGCTCTCCACTTGCAGAGGACTAATCTTGTCCATGAGACACACTACAGGGTTATTAAGATTCATATCATAAAATACTTCAGCTTTTAGGAAACACCATTGTCCTCAGTTCTGCCATCTTGCCTCCCATCTCCTCAAGGACTTGATTAATCTAAGCCTGTCTTTAAGATTGGTATTCCTTACAGATTTTGTGTTTTTAATTACCCTTGGCTTAGGGAAGATTGGCTTGTTGTTTCAGTAATCATGTAAATTCTTAATGGAAAATAAGGAGCTTCAAATGGCCTAGATTGTGTATAATTTAGATTTATAATCCGTTTTCTTCAAATAAATTGGCAGTTTCAGACACTTAAATACTTACAGCCCTACTCTCAGTTAAGACTCTGAGCAGGCCTAAAGGGAATGATTACTATTCTTGAACAATAAAATATTGCACAGAAAGAATTAAAACAGCAAATGTAAGCCCTATACTGTTATTAAAATGTTGATGCACCATAGACATACAAAGTTGTGGCTAAAAAAGGGCTTTGAGAGATGAGGATAAGAACAACTGTGAATGAAGCTTTAAAAGAAGATAAAACATGACCTGAGAAGAGAGTAGATTTAACATACATCTTGCAGAATGAAAATTTCATCCCTCCCCTTCTCCCCATTGGTATTTTGCTCACATGATTTTAGAAATAAGCAGTGACAAGTTATCACTTTACAGTAATTAACATTTTCTCTATAGAAGACGTGAAAGTTTCTGCATTCTTGAAAAAAACTAAATTGCATGGTAAAATATTAAAATAGTGGTTTTAAAATTCTGTCATCATCTTCTGCTTGTGACAAATGAGAACCCATTTGCTTCTCTATTTTCACTCATTGGTTGTCAGTTCCCAGGCCTGGTAAACTTAGAGGGCTTTCCTGTGATGTTTTGAATATAGACTAGTTATATCAGGCCCTAAATCCAAAATATTTTCCAATGTTGAAGCAAAGATGTTGCATTCATTTAATTGATGTATTTTTTTTCTGTCTGTACAATCACAATTCAGTGTCCCATGAGGTGGATTCCCATCTTGTTGGTCCTGTATAAGAATTTCTCCAAGACTACTGAGTTTAGTGTCTGTCCTCAAACAAAATCCATTCTTCAGAGAATCTGTCAGTGAACTGACTGATGCTGTGTGTATGTTCATTTCCACATGCTCTACATACTTATGCCCTGAAATACAAAAGTTTTCTTCATTATATAGATAAAATCAGGAGCAGAGATATGTGGAAATATATTGCTTTTCTTGGTGTATATTATTCTAGTATAATGAATCTTTATTTTTGAGTTGACTGTACTAGCAGCTAGTGATAAAAAAGCAAAAAAAGTAAAGTTGAGCACAAGTATGTTTTAATGTCACAGTGAATCAGGTTTTACTACTGCATCTTTGTATCTAAATGATTTCTTCTTCCTATTTTTGTTCTTGATGTTCTGCATTTTAATGTCCAGATGAACCAGTTTTATGGTTGAGAGGTTATTTTCTAAAGCAAATGATGAATGTAGCTTTACACAAGAATTTTAATGCAACAGATGCATTTACTTATAGAATAGCATCAAAGACTCTTTGACAGCAAATGAAAATATATTAGTTTGTCATTAAAGGAATTTTGAATTTCTTACTAACTTAGATAAATGCAGCAAAATATATTTTTGACATCTCATTAGTTAAGTTGATTCCAATGGAGTCATACATTGTTAAACATGATAAAACATAACATTAAGATCCTTGACTGGAAATACCATACAGAACAAACTGGAATTGATTTGGTTTTGGTTTTTTTCTGCACCTTCATTTTACATATGGTCCCCAAGAACCAAGGGAATTTGAGTGTTGATTTTAGAGAGATGGTTTGTTAACAAGAATAGTAGTACCAAATCTTTGTCTGACAGAATAGAAATAACAAGATAAGCAGATAGAGCACTTTTATCAGGAAAAAAAGACCAGTGGGAATGACTTGCCTGTCTCAGAACCCCATTTATTCACATACCGTGTTTTTGAACTTGGGAATTTGACTAACATTTATTTTGCCTTCACCTATTACTGTGTTCTTGAAACAGTTTGACATCTATGCAAATGATTTTGACTTGCAGCCTTCCGTAACTGTCTCCAGTCAGTCCTCTGTCTACCCAGGATTTTCATCAGAAGGATCAGAGAAGTCTTTTTGGGGTCTCCTTACAAAAGATGTGCAGGGTTTATTCTGAGACTGGTACATTCAAGTATTTCATGCCAATTTCTGTTTGTAAATATAGAGGGTTACAGTTTGAACTGTTCTAGGTGAATATGTGAACACATTGACAATATGTGGCTATGAATATTTTACATTTTAGCCTTTTGCCAAAGGCAAACTGAGGATAGGTCCAGCTCCAGACAATACTGCTTGCCCTCCTAAAAATATTCTGTTGTTTATCTGATGATTAGATATTCCTAGGTTCTTTTTTGTTTTAAATCACTAGACATCCAATATCTGTTCCTTAATAATTGCTGGTAATGTTGTTTCCCAAACATTATTTCCCTCTTTCATAAAAATTAGTTAAGGAAGAGGTTGGTACATTCTCTCTTTCCTAGGTTGTCCATCCCACTGGGGATGATTGCTTGATGATAGTTTCCTGAAGAGCTGGCAGACTGGTGGGTGATGGATGTTATTTCCTGGCTTTCTTCGGGCACAGCTCAGGGCAGTCAAAGTTTAGGACTTCAGGACCACATTGCACAGATGCACCAATACTTCTTGGTTTTGGAGAGGGGGATCACTACAGGACATAGTGGATGGACTGATACCTAACTTCAAACTGGTCAGAGATGGATTGGAAACTTCACCTCAATCCTGATCATACTGACTGGAAGAATCCCTTGTGTGTGCCCCACATCCCTGACCTGGGGCCTTTGACAGGGATGCTTCTTGCCTTTTATAAGCCCTCCCTTTGTGATACATGAGCCAAATGTCATGAAGCTGATACTTATCCAGGTCCTTTGTGAGTGTTTCTGCATGCATTCCCATGCTCCCGTTTCTAGGAGGATTTTCATTTGCTCATTGTCATGATACTGTGCCTGTGGTAATGCAATGCAAACACCTGAGCCAAGCTGGCTTCCTACAGACAGGTGCATTTCTTACAGGTACAAGTCAAACCTCCCACAGTGTCTGATTATCTGGGGCCTTGCCCTTTTGAGGAGTGTCCCAGTCCCCTTCTTTGCCTTAGATGATAATAGACTAAAGAAAAAAGAAAAGGTCTACTATCATGATATACTAGGGACTCTTTCAGAGGTGATAAAAGCAGTTACTGATGCTGGCACTGATTTTTTTTCCTCCATATTTTCCATTAAAACCTTGAGAGATGTGGAACGTGGCTAAGGAGGAATTTTATGTGTGTATATACATTTTTCTTTCATCAAGAATATATGGGGGACAAATTACAAAAGATGGTGTTGAAATGTTGTTTGATAGGATTCAGTCTTTCCAATGCAGACAAGACTGAATGCTGCTCCAAGTACATTTTGAATCTTCCCAAGATGACATAATGTTCAACTACTCTGACTCATTATGTGTAAAAGCAGAAAATGTGCAAAATTACTGAAATGTCCATTGCTGAAACAAAGAGTGTAATTCTGGGGCATGAGTAAAATGCAGATCAGTCCAAACTTTGTAGAAGTACTAAATTTATTTTTATTCCTATACAGTTAACCCTCAGTATAGTTAACAATGTGTGCAGGAGCATGGATGCAATTCCCTATAATACAATTCAATGATTGTATAGCTGATGTTATCCATATCTATATCTATCTATCTATCTATCTATATGTATATAGATATATAAATAAATGTTTCTAGAAGCAAGAAAAATGAAGACATTTAAAATGGATCAGTCAATAAATTGGCCAAAAGAAAGAAATCAAGCAAAGAAGAGATATATAAGGATGCAGAAAGACAGGATGGACACCACTATAGCAGTGACAAGTTTATGGCAAGAGAGATAATGAGTAGGAAGAAATGAGGCAGCTAAATGATAAGGTGGGGAAAAGCAGATGCGGAAAGACTGATGCAAAAATGTATGCTGTTTGGCAAGAGAGGAATTACATGATGGTCTATGAAATTAGAGAGTAAAGAAAGATAAGATGAAGTGAAATTGGATTTAATGAGGTAGAAGAAAGGTGATTAGGAACAGAAAAAAAATAGAATTTAATGATGAGAAAATCCTATTAAATTATCCAATAAATCTTCTTTCTGCTCAAGCATTTCCCTTTCTCCTCCTTCTCTCCAGGATCATTTCCAGGATGCTTGTATCAATGTCTAACCATAGAGTAAATGCCCTTTTCACCATCTCTCCATAGAACCAGGAAAATGATATAAGAGTGCTCCTGGCGTGTAGTCATAGTCTCCAGGCTTGTAGTCTACATCGTGTGTTAGCTCTTTTCCAAGACCATGGTTAAGAAACTGGTATCACTTTTTCAAGGGCTCCTTTGTTCAGGGTGGTTTTTGATTAAATCCATTCATTATATGGGATGCTGTGTATGATATAACCTTCTTTCCCTTTTTTTCATAACCTCTAGTGCATTACTTAAATCTCTGGAATTTGTGCCATTTGCTTCTTTTAATACTGTTTAGTTCCCTATTACAGTTTATTTAAATCCAAGTGTAGCAGATAGGAACAGCAATACACAGTGCTCATGTGTCATGGTTTAACCCAGGCAGCAGCCACGTTCTGCACTGCTGATTTCTCACACGTTCCACCTTCCCCTCCCATGGAAGGATGGGGGGGAGAATCAGGTGAAAAACCAAACAAGTAGAACCTGTGGTTTGAGATAAGAATAGCT
>WAAE01006447.1:0-11099 GCA_013400495.1 Nicator chloris | reverse complement strand
TTGAACTCTGTCAGGCTTGGTGTGTGACACTTTCCTGGGGAGCCTGTTCCAGTGCCCAACCACCCCCGGGTGAAAAACCTTTTCCTAATAGCCAACCTAAACCTCCCCTAACACAGCTTCAGGTCCTTCCTTCAGGTCCTGTCACTGGCCACCAGAGTAAAGAGATCAGTGTCTGCCCCTCCTCTTCCCCTCACAAGGAAGTTGTAGACTGCAATGAGGTCTCCCCTCAGTCTCTTCTGAAGGAGGAGGGAAAACAAAGTCTGCTTCTACATATTTATAAGACTGGCTAATAACTATGGTCATCTAGCTACACAACATCTTCTTCTGTATTCTAGCTTTCAAATTAAATTTACTCTTTGCAATCCTTCAACTACTCTAATCATCAAGGCCATAACCGTCATAGTTGTAAAAAGCATATGTACTACTCTTCTCTTCCCATAATTGCAAAAATAACCTTTAAAAGCCTTGGATTTTTTAAACTGAAGGAATTTTTTTACAAAAACTAGATATTAAGAATTACAGGGTACATTATCTTCACATGGGATTGATTCACAGTGGGACCTGAAGACTGGAAAATAATTTAAAGACTGCACCCTTTAAGTGTAATGCTAATACCCTTCAAGTAAAACTATTCTTTGATACTTCTGTTTTGAAAAGAAGACACAATCAAGTTCCAGCTATATAATTTGTGGCTAATCTCAGTATAATCTAACAATAGTTCTACAAATAACTACAACTCTAGGACTATTATTGCCAGCTCACCAAAACTTGGACCTTAGCAGGTGAATTTAATTCTGTATTCTGGCAGCTTCTATCAGATAATATACGCTGGTCAAAAAGCATTTAATGAGCTTTAAAATGCTCAATTTCTAAAGGATTCTTCTTCAAATTACAACATATCGTTAACTATTTGCCTCCCCGATCAGTCTGTTTTGCTGCCAGACAATCCCATCCCAGATAACCAAAAGAGGTGCTGAAGTACATTCTTTATTAGCTTTCTGCAAAGCACTGCACTTCATAAAAAGGTAATCTTACAGGGCTGAATTAATATATGACTGTGTTTCTCTCCACATTACATCAAATTTAATTAATCCAGTCGTATGTGATAAGATACGGTGTTAACATCTTTCTCCATTATTTGCACCTGGTTTTCATCAAAGAGAACTCGTAATAATGCAAACAGCACTAATAGGGCTGGGAAGTGTTCACCTGTCATAAGGACAGTTTGTGGAGTGAGGATTAGCAGTCTCAACAGAGGTTACATGTTCTATTCATTGTAATCACAGCCACCTAAAATATTAACAGCATGAATGCCAGAAATGTGAAAAGACTACGGAGATGTGCAGAATAAAGAAAATTTGTCACTTCAGAATGAAAACATATTTTAGAGTAACTAAAACAATCACAAGTTGCAGTATTACTACTTATTAAAATAAACTTAGATTGCCTAAGTTTTCCGAATAGGATATCTGGGTTAAAAAAACAAACCAAAACAAACCAAACAAAAAACATACCAGCAAAAACAAACAAACAAACAAAAACCCACAAAGCCAAATCCCAAAAAAGGTCTCAGGTGCCTGTTCCCAGAGTACCCTCCCTCCAGTTCTGGTCCAGGAACTTTGAGACCAAGTCTTCTACTGAAGGGATAAACCAATATTATTGACGCTCACGCGGACCAGCTGGTAGGGAGCAAGACCAAGGGCACGTGGAGGTCATAAATCATAAAGGCAACAGTAACATACACCACAAATGCATGAAACCTCTCTGCAGCTTCATTTTTCATTTTGACATTTATACATTTTAATATGGATAATTCATAAAATGACAGAGTGCTTAACAATTCACATGTGTATCAATTACTCAAAAATTACCAATCAAAGGAAACTAAAACACAGATTATTGCATGGCACTCAAGGTTCCTTCATCTTCAGCATCTGTCATCAAAGTCATCCTCCTTTAATTTCCAAAATTTCTGGAGAGTTAGGATTTCATTTCTCAAAGTGAGAATTTCACCAGCTGCCTGACTCCTACAGAATAAGGCTGCAGTCATCTTCTGTATGTGGTTGAGCTGACGCTGATCAGCACTGTTAGAAAAACATGTAGGGACCAGCTAGGCTAATCAAGGCAAAACCAACCACAAACTCGCCTAAAGCAAGTGACAGTTACTCCTTCTACAGCACAGTCAGGTCACTTTTGAATACAGAAACAAGCCAATCAGAGACACATTTTTTAAAAAAACAAAAGCAACACAACAGTAGAAACCATTTGCAAGTGAAGTCTGATTTTTTTACTTCTGCTTACTCAGAAAATTGCTTTTAAAAACATTCCTATCAGTCCAGGTATTAAGCTATATAGAGAAAATGGGATAAAATACTTTCAAAGAGTTGAGTATAAATATTTAAAAGAAAAATTAGGACAAAGCTTTCTTGGTGTTTCAGTTCCATTTTTTACTTTCGTTCATTCAATTTAAATTTTTGCCCACTGGCATGTAAGTAACTAGCGGGTAATTAGTTGACTAATTAGTTCTATGACAATCTCACAATTTTGCCTATGCAATATTACAGTTACATCCACATGGCTACATTCTTGCACCATGCCGCCTATCTTCAGGGAAAAATCCCTGCAACCTCATGCTGGCTATCCCAGCATGAACGATGCCTGACAACAGACAAACCACTCACCAAAAGTAAAAAACCCTGCCTTCTCATTTCTTTGCTGAGCAGTGGAAAATGCAAAGCTATCTATGAGTGCACGGCAGTAAATAGTCCTGTAGTGGTCTCACTACACAATCCTTTGTAGGTTTCCAGCTTAAGGTATTTCTGTGCTCAGTGCCATCCGCATAACTCTTCTAAATTGCTTTGCTGTGAACCATATTAGGGAGCTGATCTGATGCAAACAAAACCAATTTATATATATGTAAAAAGAAAAAAAAGTGTCACTTTTTGCCCAGTTAGTTATCCACTCCACTTCTAGTATTGCCACTGAATCATTATTTAGTGAAATCACAACTTCATGGCCACCAACAGCTTTTAAAAACTGCAGTGACCTGGCAGTTCAGGAAACAAACCAGTACCTCTCCACACCAACCCAACTAACAGAACAGCTACAGCAAGTTCAGCCCTGGCATCAGAGCACAGAAACAATAAGCCCAGAATCAGGAAGGCAAAGAACCAGCCCCAGAGATCAGGTCTAGCCTAGCCTTGGCTTTCAAAAAACAATCAGTAAGATCCTAAAACTACGGAAGTAGTGATGATACTAAGATTTTAGAAGTATTTTTAAAAGGTCTGGTTGTGGGCACAGGTCTGCCCATCTCAGTGCAGTCTCTACAGATAAAATACGTGCTTGTATATTTGCAAATTCCACTTTGCACAGCCTCTGAGGGGCTGATCCATTAGCACACTTCACTAGCACTACCTCTAGGCACAGCATGATGCAAAAAACATTCCATTTCTACAAGCAGAAAGTCACATGCAATTTAAGGTTTTCGGATTCCAGAAGTTTCACCAAGGTGCACATCCAGAAGTGCCACAGCCCTGATGTGAGCATGTACAGACATTTCAGACACGCTGACCAAGCACCCAGCAACCACACATGCAACACATTTAATGCACACTGGCAGTGAGCACCAGGCAGGAACCCTCCGAAACTGCAGCAGCTGGACGCATCGTTCATGCAAAATGCATCAACACTGCTGGCAACAGAGAATCCAAATCTTCCCCTCTCCCAGCTGGGTACCCTAATTGCTACAAACTGAATCAGGTTCTGGCCCACACCTCTTGCCCCTAGTCCTTGTGTTGCACTATGACAACACAGTACAATGGCCCTGACTGAAACAGAGGTGCAAGCCTTGCTGTTTAAAGATCCTCCAGGGACCTTCCTTTTCTTCATCCCTATTCTTTCATTTCCCACTGGCTGCCTTAGATGCTCCCTAGTCAGCACACTGGTTGTTTTGGTACCAATTCCTGACACCTCTGGTAGATTTCTTAATTCCAAAGTCAAGTGTTTAAAAAAGGCATGGAGATGCCAATCTAAAGAACATCAAGAAATCATCTTTTTCTAAATTGGTTTTCACATGGTCAGAGCGTAAGGCAGATCTCCAATGAGATTCGAAGACTGACCATTGGTCAGCATAAAAACACTTCCTGCAGGCTGCCTAAGTATGCAAGATATCATAAATATATGAATCCAGCAGCTGATGTTTAGGGATCTCACATGTATCCAACACGAGGAATGTGATTAGTCCTGCAACAAGCTGTATTTCTTCTGTTTCTTCTCTAAATGCACACAGTTTGGTGTACATGCAGTCACTTTACCACACTCTTTCTCAAATGTTTCTTTTTTTCCTCTTCAGAGGAAAAGAAAAATGCCAACAATCCATTCCTTGTGAGCAATTTCATCCTTTAACACACTAGATTTTGTTCAGGTCAAGTAACATTTTTGGTAAAGAATATAATTGCAATTGCCTGTTTCTAAGATCTTGTAAATAGCATGACATTATTTTAAAAACTTATGAAAAATGCATTTACACTGTTCCTTTAAGTGTTTTAACACAGCTTCAGCTGAAATTGCTTCATTCCAAAGCAATTGAATATAGAGTATTTTTATAAGGACCTCTATGTCTCTCTGCAAATGACTGAGATAGAGATACTTTCCAGAAAGAGAATGAACCAGAAAATATCCAGCCTTACATTTTACTAGCCGTAGTTATCTAGCACCATAAAACATCAGTTGCTCTGTTCCTGAAGATTATGCTGTAGCTAAAGCAAAACAGCATAATTCAAGTCAAGTCGTGCCTAGGAGCCTTATGCAAATTTAGGTTTGGCACCATACAAACACACAGCTCTATCCAGTATGGCAAAGCCATTCTGCAGCCAAAGCGGAGGCAATTCCCTAGATCAAAAGTAAAAATGAAGCTAAAATTCAGCAGCACATTCATGCCATCTTCCAGGAAATAGAGTATCACATACCTCCTTGTCATACTCCTTGGACAACATAGACAAATAAAATAGATATTGGCCTAAACGAGCTGGTCAGAAGACACATTGTTATCACTCAGGGCTGTAAGCTTGTCTACATTACAGCTCCAGGAGGAGTGCCCCTAACATGTGGTTTGAGGCACACTTGGAAGAGCTTCTCTAACCTCCCGGGACACAAAGCTGCATAGAAAGAGCAAATTATTTCCCAGTGTGATAAAGCCAGATAACTTTAAATACTTTGCAGCAGGCATCACAAAAGACAAGGTATACACATAACTGCTGGGTCCAGTAGCCTTCTCCTAGGCTACACACGAAGCAAAGTCACCCCGCAATTCCTCTTACAGGAGCACCATAATGGAAAGGAGCAAGTTTCAAAAATTTCCCAAAACCACTGGCAGTTGCAACATGCCATGCCATCAGTACCTAACATATTGAAGACATAAAGCAACCTCTTCTATCACTTGTTCTGAGAAGAAAAGGTGGGGTCAGAGAGGAAAGAGTAGTACAAAGACACAGGTAAACTCAATTGAGACAAAACCCCCATTGTAATAAAGCTTCTTTTCAGGGTAACTCAGTGTCCACTGAGGAAGAGAACTGTATGGACTTTTTCCACAGCACAGTTGCTCCATGAGTGTGTTTCCTGGGATTATTCTTGCCAGTGGGCCCTGTAGCATGCTGTGAGCCACGAGAGACTAGAAGTCAACCAGTTCTCTTGAGGGTATGCATCAAAGCAAAGATTTATGCAGTAAAAGAAACCAAATGAAACTAAAGACATAAACTATGACAGACAGGACAGTGGAGTAAATGACTTGGCTTCTCCTCTATTTCGGCTGCAGTCATCAGTCATGCTACTTTGTACTTAGAAAAGATCTGAAGTTATCAGCACTCAAACTCATACAAATTCAATGTCCCTCTATCAGGCAAATTCTGGTCTCTTAGGAAATCAAGATGCAGTCGTAAGTCATAAGCAGCATAAATACATGGACTTTTTCTGAGGGGAAAGTGGAAAGAAGAGTCTTATGATACATACAGTGTTTAAGAATTTACATATTTCTGCACAGATCCAAAATGTAACTACACATGAGCAAGCACTGCTGGACCTGTACAGTCTAGCAACAGGACGTTCCACATGGATATTACATCGTGCTATCACATCCAAAAAATTACCATGGTACCATTAAGTGCCATAACACTATTAAATCTATAGCACATAAACTCAGTGGTGCTTCAGGGAAACAGATTGCTCTCTCCTTACTCACCAACCCCTTTCCTCTCCAAAACTGATCTCACTGAGTGGCTGGAGCCTGTCCACAATGGACTCCACTCCTCTCACGGACACAGGAGCCCATCATGATGACAGAATCCCTCACCTCCTCTTTTCTGAGGGCCCAACAAATCCATGTCCAATGCAATGCAATTCCTCTCTTCCATATTGCTCGAGGAAGGGAAGAATGGCATGACTGAGGGCAAGAAGAGCGAATTTAATCTGTTCCCAGGCACACTCCATGCTACTGCTACCACAGCAGAGATGAGCACGGGAGAAAGAGCTGAACAAAGAGGCAAAATGGAGCTGTATGATACACAAAGGGACACACTGGCTGTGCATGGCAGCAAAATAATCGAAGTGGCATGGTTGTGTCAGCATCTAATACTTTTAGTGTTGTTCACAATCACATTTATTTAGAATTGCATTGCCATTGTGCCTGCATTTCAACCACTGCTTACACAAACCTCACTAATTCACCTCATCCAGGACAGGCACTGGATTGCTTCTGCAGAAAAAAAGGGTTGTAGAGGCAGAGCCAGTGGTATCAATCCTTCACATAACTCCAGTTAATACAGCTGAGGTGATGCATCTTGCAGGGCTGGCGTGTTCAGTGTGAGATGTCTGACTATAGTAACACCAAGACATACAAGGAGCCTGTGCCTGAGGACTAACTGTTTTTGATGTGACAAGGTTTAGGATTTTAAAGGTAGATGTGGCAGTAATCAGAAACAACATTTAACTCCACTGATGCAGCTTCCATAATAAACAGCTTCAGAAAAACATAAGAGAAAGAGAATTTTAAAAAAGTTAGATACATGAAAATTGCGTAACAAATTTTCTTTACCTTGCATTAGAACTATCCCAAATATTGTCACATAAGTCAGCAACAAATCTCTTTTTGTTACGTTATTGATGTGGTTCTAACAGTCAGGCATTTGTTCTTTGAAAGACTTACACATGCACTTAAAATTAAGCATGCAAGCAGTCCCATTGGGTACTGATGTAAGGTTCATGCCTTCACTTGAACAGTCATTTTACAACTAGCTTTTTTAGCGTGCAATGTTTGTGTTCACTTTGTTCATAAGACAATTATTTTAAAACAACTTATACCTTCTGGGTAGTACAGGCAACCAGTATGTGCCCAATGGATAAGAGTTCACACACGACACAAGAAAAACAATTACATTAGAAACAAAGATATCCCACAGTATTTAAAAATCAGCTCCTGTATCATTATTGTGCAGTTCATAGAATTACTGAAGTTTATTTACATACTATCCATAGTAGAGATAAAGTTTAATGGTGTTCAAGTGCTTCCATGCTAAGCCACTATTTTTACAGTTTTCTACGCTTTGATTTATCTACCAAAATTATTTGAGTTTGGAATTTTCATTAATGCAATTTTTAACTGTTCTGAATGTAGCTTAGTGGTTACAAAATATAAAGGTTAAAAATATTATACATACTAGCTCCCATTATAAATATCAATTTGTGACCTTAAGTTGAACAAAGTAGCATAGTAGCAAAGGCAAAATCAACTACTGAAAGAAGTCTCATGGAGACATACCTTAGAACCTCCCACTGAAAATAAGTTTATATTTTACCAAGCAGTAGAACTTTAAAAAGACAGCAAGTCACACTTTGCACATGCATGAGACAACAGCTATGCCCAGAACCTGTAGCAAAATAGGGATCAAGGGTAACTGACATTCACTCAACACAAACATTTAATTTTGCTGTAAAATACACACCAGGTGAACAGCAAGGGGCACTAGCTAGACTACGTAAATTCTCTTTAGAACTATCTGGCTAAAGGGCAGAAAAACAACATTGTGATTGCATCGTTAAACACTCAAAATGAAGAAATAAGTAGGACACACTACGTAAAACGTTAGTGCTTTGTACCTGCATTACCATAAAGATGTTCCACATAGACTCTTTTTTTGCACAATGCAGAAAAAGAACCCAGTACCTAGGATGGTAATTTAGTTACCAATGTGGTAAAAATCTACTGGAAGATCTCATCTCTGGTTTTTACTGAAAATTTGTGTGAATATAATTTACAGAGGAGTTTTCCCAAAACAGTTTCAGAAAATGTTTTAAAAGTTTAAGAAAAGACACTGATGTGCAATAGACATTGTTTAAAATGTTGTATAAGTTGCAAACATTGAGCTATATGCAATGAAGGAAATTAAATAGGGCTGTAGTGACCATTTCTTGATACCTGAGTGCTTAACTATGCAGCCTTAACAGCATCCCGTTTGGGTTTTCCTTTTGAGAGACTGAATTCTTAGAGTCTGCTTAAAATGTCAACATTTGAAATCTTGCAAGCAAAGGCCAATTGCATTCAATCCCAAAGACTCATATGCCTAAAAGGGTATAATTAAAAAATTAAAGGAAGCGGTCATGCAGGATACTGGCAAGGAAAAAGTACTAGAGAAATTTTAGAAAAAGCATTTAACTCACCAGTCCATTGTTTGGCTGAGGTGAAAAAGGCAAACATTACTGAGATGCATCAGTGAGGAAGTTAGAACACAAATCAAGGCCCGTGCCTGCAAGCACATGTGAATAACTTCAGGCCCAGAAGCTCTTTCTGTGGCAAAGTTATTCATATGTGTGCTTGCAGAACCTAAGCTCCGATGTTACCCTCAAAATACAAAATGCTACTTACATTTTGCTACTGACCTCAACACAAACAGAAATTCACCAGTGTTTAACTGTTTCAACTGAAGAAGACAAAAACCCCCTTGAAGTCTCACAAGGTAATGTAATTAATCCATTCTAGCTGCTCACAGTTGTAGTTTGTTTATTTGTTTTAACGTAAGTCTCTCAGAACGTGTTTAGGCTTACAAACCAGAAGCCTTCCCTGGAAGCTGTGTGAGGACTGTACACCCTAGGGTATACAAAGACCTGTATCTCTGCCTTGCAATACACCAAGAATGCTTATGACATGACAATTAAGCCATTATTCTTTTTATTGGGTATCTCTCTGCCAAGCCTGATGTAACCTGACATATACAATATTCAATTAAGTGTCTCTTGAAGTGCTGAGTCTTTCCAACATATGCTTGTGTAGATTTTGGGGATCTGAACTGTGTAAGAAATCTAGCTTAAAGAAAACGGACATCACGCAAACGTGTAGCATGGAGCAGACGAGTTTACCCCATTCGACAAACACTAACTACACATACAGTATTTTTACGTGTATGTGACTAGCATAGGTTCAAATGCACTGCAGATTACAAACCACTGCTTGGAAAGAGAAAATAAGTAAAAGGTTCAAAAAGCCAGAGAATAGGAGACTTTTAAGTCTTTAAACACCAACAGTTTGCTAAGATGTAACTGATGTTTATGGACCAGTGGGGAATCAAAAATTTTTAGAAAGGCTAGACAGGTCAGCTGAGATTCACAAATAGTGAACACAAGATTTGAAGATGACCGTTTTATATACACTAGCAACGAGGGATCAAATATTGCTCAATCCACTAAAACAGCATGCAGTTTAGATAACCTAAGTTCTTGAGAAAGATGCTGACCAAAGCGGCTCTGTCATACACTATCTGAAATAAAGGAGTACACAACTCCAGCCACACTGAGCCATGTGACGCTTTGAGTTGTTTGGGGAAGCTTTGTTTCCTCGTGTTTCCTCAATGTAAGTTTCATCACTGACTTCAATAAAAGAAGGACATGGAGTAATTTCTTTTTGACGTGTCAGTATTCAAACATGAAACCTAGTGAAAGTACTAAGTTTTGAAACACCAACACTACATCTAATTTTATCTCCCTTTAGATATGGCCTTGATCCAGCTAACGGCTAATTTTTTTTTCTTCTGGGATGGCAGTATATTATTAGACGATTAAATAAGGTATTTCAATTTGTTTATCCTGATCAGCAAAAAAAGCTTAAACAGGTATCCACCTGACAGGAAAGCACTGAGAAGTAAAAATGGTTGGAAAGGATAACCAGATGTGAAAACATAAGGTTAATATAAGGAACATGGAGAAAATGGGAGCAAAAGCAAAGAGGGACTATCGCGCTAAGGCCTGCAAGCAGGACGGGGCCAACATCTGTGCCCACCCCGGGACCTGCCAGCCGCCGTCCCAAGAACCCGCTGCATCCTCTCGTCCAAACAGGTGTGCGTGTCCGCATGTATAACATGTGTGTACGTGTATCTTTATGCATCTGTACATCGTGTAAGAAGGTGCACGGCGGGGCTCTCACTGAGGCACTTCTGGGCCCAAATGCGCTTGGCTGAGCCGCGGCAGGGCCAGGGCACGGGTGCCCGGCGGGGCAGTGCGGGGCCTCGCCGGGGAGAGCAACGCCGGCACCGACACCGGCACCGGACCGGCGGCCGCGGCCGCGGGAGGCGCCGTGCAGTGTCATTCACGCCGATGATGCATCGCAGGGCGAGCGCAGGCCCGCTGCTCCCGGCGCGGGCAGCTGCGGATCCTCGCCGCGCTGGCACCCAGCCCCATCGGCCGGGGGGCCGCCCGCTGCCCACCCCCCGCTCCCCCGGGGCCGGCGGCGAGCGGCCGCCGAGCCGCGACGAGGAGGAGCAGGCGCCACCGTCGGGTTTCGTCAAGGACAGGCCCGAGGTCAAACCCGGCAACCGCCCCGCCGCGGCCCATTCCCCGCTGCCGCCCGCCGCCTGCGCGCCCGCCGCCGGCGGTACCTTACCTTGGCAGCCATGCTGTGCCCGGCGCGGCCACCCCTTCCCGTCCCTTCCCTTCCTCCGCTCCCCTCCCTTCCGACCGCGGCACGCAGCTTCCCCGCCTGCGCACCAGCCCGCCAGCGCCGGCCGTCACCGCTCGCTCTCACAGGCAAGGACGGGGCGCCGCCCCCGCCCGGCCCCGCC
>WAAE01006445.1:12323-67508 GCA_013400495.1 Nicator chloris | reverse complement strand
AAAAAATCAAAGCAACAGAAATAGAGCCAGACTGAAGAAAAGAGGACAAGGTACCGTATGTTGAGAAGCTTTAATGCATTTAGCAGAACACCTTTTTTTACATCATAGTCTATTTTTTGATCTGTTCCGAAGCTTGGGGCACGATTAATCTGAAAAAAAAAATGAGATAGAGAAGACTCAGGAATGTTCAGGTTCACTGGGAACACACCTATTGTGACAGGCTTTGTAGAAATGGCTCTTTCAAATACATGAGATTAAGAGAATACATGTTGAGAAGTTCTTTTCCATTTGTTTATTTTTTAAAATAGAGTACTGAGTATCACAGATACTGGGAGCTGGGAAATGTACCCTTTCAGTCACCAGGTTATCCAGACATTCACAGTGAACACCATTCAAGTCCTGCCACTGTGAATCCAGTCTAAACACATCGTAACAGATGATGTGTCATGCTATGGTGGTCCAGCACAGAAAGAGTTAAACTCTTTCCTAGTTCCCAGTCTGAAAGAAACTTTCAATACTACTCTAAAAAGTAACAACTATACAAGAACAAAAAGAGGCTCTAATCCAAGGTCTTCTTAAGCATATTTAAATAACTTTTCAGATACACTTGACAGCAACACATAGAGATCTAAGTTATTAAATCAGTACATAGTGTGAAAACATAAGATAATTAACAGTCTCAGCAACAAAAAGCTTATAAGCTACGTACAAGATAAGAGATTAAAAATGGTACCATAAATATAGAGAAACAAGGAAAATGCAACTGGGAATCTCATAGTGAGACTTAATCATATTTTTAACAGCCAGGAGCCTCAACCAGCCATCCTATAACCCTGACAAGTTTTGGACTCCCTGCAGAACCTCAGTTTTCAGGAATATTTCAGGAGCAATAATGATTTATTCTAGGAACTCTTTCCAGACTGGTATAAAAATTTATACTTGAGTAATGGGTGCTAATGACAAGCAGGAATCTCACCTTGATAGTGAATGAGCAGTGCTGGTTACAGAAGGGACAGATAAAAAAGGGCTTCAGAAGTGATAACTAATTCCTTGTGCCCCACACAAATCAGAAGTGGGATACGGTTTGCATGTCCAAAGCAGAAGGCAAAAGCAGTTTATTTTGGTTTAGCACTTTAAATATATTAGAGCATCTTAGAGCCTCTACAGCTGTGGGACAGAATACTTGTGGCTGCTGTGCCACCCAGTGTCCTGTTGCAGAGTTCCAGCTGCCCCATCACTTATGCTCGTAACTGACAGCTCCCTTTCTGCTTTGGGAATCAGCTCCTTCGCCACTTTGGCAGGCAGACTGGCAAAGTGAGCAGTGAGATCTGATGTTGAAAGAAAAATCTTGAAAATTCAGCAGAAACAGTGAAAAGATTTATACATATTCTTTTTTGGAAGACTTTCATCCAAATATTTAACTGACCAACCTCTGTAGACTGACCTGTTCATCTACTATCATATCACAAAGAAGATGATAAATACGGTTGCTGACTAATCTGTAAGACTGGCATTGTAATCTTGATACCGTACTAGTGATATGCCACAATAGGTATTCATAATAACTGGTTACCAAACCATTGTCTGTGCCTCTGTCAGCTGGGAGGTGGTTAGGTAGAGTTCAGTGACCCGAGAACCAGGACATGCACAACTAGGTTGTGTTAATATAACATCAGTAATCTTATCAGCAAGGCATATCGTGAAGATTGTTGTCAAAAACAGGATTGTATGAGGGACCCCAAAATTACAAGCAAATTATGATTGAAAAGGCCTTGAAAATCCAGACACTGATGCCAGTGGCCAAACAACATTCACTACAGGAATGCAGTCTTGTAAACTAGATAATATTGGGCCTAGAGGTAACAAAGAAAGCACATGGCATGATTCCAGGAGATGTAAAAGACTTGTGGTAAAACTTGGAGACAATGTGGAACTGCTGGCCAAAAAATGAACAGTGGATGGTGGCAGCAAACAAAGAAAAACAACCCTGAGTGAAATTAAGAGCAAAGACAAAGAAAACTTCACCATCAACAGTGTGCTCTTCCTGGTGAAGAACATGAAACACTGAAAACTTGGTATGACCACCTACTCCTCTCTTTCTGGAGAAGTAGACTTCTCCTAGCCCATGGTGGCCTTTGGACCTCCAGGGGTACAGACAGGGCAAGCGTTACACAAGAGAAACAAGTAGATGCCAGAAAGTTTGTGTATGTGAAATTTAACTCCTTCATTAATAGGAATTAGCAATAATCGCTTGGTTTAAGATGTTCGCATTAATTTCACCTGGTTGATAACTAAGTTTTGAACAGATTTTGCTAGCTCGGTGACACTAAATAATAAATTTCTGAATGTGTAGGTAAGATTTCTTTTGCTTTGCCCACATAAATCACAAGGAAAGTTAGGTATCCTACACCTGAAGTAGTTATTAAAATGCATGTTATCTTTTTCTCCAATGATCACAGCTTTGTGATCCTAACTGAATATAATGAGGGTAGACAAGGCTGGAGTCCATCCAAGAATTTCAACTGTACTTTTTTTTTTACATAAAATAAACTAACTTGGAAATTTTGGTCAAAAAACGGAATTCCCTGGGAATTGAAGAGAGATCTAGGCGCTTGTTGCGACTCAGAAAGGATGGGGGCTGCACAGATCCTTGCCAGAAACATTTGGTGCCACAAGATGGCAATCATGCATTTCCCACAACACTCACTACGGTAGAAGGTTCCGGAAGTTCAGTAGCATCAAAGAGCAGGGGAGCTACAGTGCATCAAGGCAATATAAACAAAAGTCAAGTCAGGAAAGCAGAGTCATTTATAATATGTTGCACAATTTATTTCTTTTAATAGTTTATTAAGCTATCTTTATAACAGAAAAGCTACATGAGGAATGGAAACATGAAACTAAACCATGCTAATCCTATTTTGGCAATTTTCCCATAACACTGGGAACATTCAGGGCCTTGTGATTAGGACTTGTTACCGCTGTTAGAAAGAATGATTCACTCCCCCTAGGGGGTTTTGGCAAGAGGGAAATGGTGCAAAGAGATAAGAGTGGAAATCTGTGGAAGAAGACAGAAGTGTTTTAGAAAAAAAAGAATTATCGACATATGTGCATATATATATGTATACAGACTATATATATTATGTATAGTCTATGTATGTACACTGCAGATTTGACCTTTACTACACTACACATAGCATACATAGAGTGTGCATCCATCTACAAACTCTGTTGGAAGTACTGCAAAAAAGCATGAAAAAGCAAGGTAAAAAATAGTAAATGAGTGTACAAAATGAATAAGTTTCAAAGTTTGAAATTTTGGTTCATTTGTGTAAATGTCTGACATAATAAGTTGAAGAATACCTGTATTACCAAAAGCAGAAAAGGAAATACTTAGATTTTTGCATTTAAAAAAAATAATAACCAGGTACACAATTCCAAGTCCTGAAGTATTCTCCAGCAAATCAAAATACAAGAAGAGCATTTACTACTTTACTGCCTCATAAACAGAGTCTGGGACTGTGTGATTCTCCTCTGAGACATGTAAGTGGTGACTCAAACCCTCCAAAATCTCCACACCTCATGGAAACATCAGAGCAGACAGAGAGGTGTCGTTCAGAGCGGACTCCCTGTGCCGGCGGACTCACCACCTCGCACAGAATTTGTCTGTCAGCATTTGCTGCAAGGCTGAGTGAAATGTTACACAGACCCTTCAGTCTGCACTTAAATAACTACACACAGTTATATGCAAGCTACAGGCAACCCATAGATGATAATCTGGAAGTACAGTGCTAAATCAAAGGGACAGCAAGCTTCACTGGACAAAAACAGAAGATGTTGATGTAGTACAGACTAAGTTCATGTCATGTGCTGCTTTTGGCGAGAACATCAAAGCCACCAAATATGCTATGTCTGCATGGCAACAGTGGAGGAATTTTATTTTTCTAATTAAAATTATAATGAACCCCTGAGAGAAATAAGCATGACAAATCAACTGTTGACAGTATTAATGGCCTGCAAATGAGGTTATAATTCAGTAAATTAATTGTGTACGTTTTGTTCATCAGTAGCCAAATCATATTCATGGCTTGCTGTCAACAGAGATTTTGAATAAATTTGCTTTATTCCCCAAGTTGCACAGGCTCCCAACCAGTTAACAGAATGAAATAAGACAACCTGAAAGAAGACAAGTGAACTTCATCTATATGTTATTGATAGGGCAATATAAAAGACACAACAGACAAACCTCAAACACTCCTGGTTGAAAATCTGTGTGAGCACTACTAAATTTAACTGTACCACTAACATATCAGAGAAGAAATGTTTCTTCCAGTCCTATCATACCAATTGTTTGCAGAATCTCCTGTATATCAAATCAGTTTACTCTGTTTATTGCAGTGCTTTTAAAAAGCACAGGAGATGAAAAGAACACATATCCCCAAAAACAAGAAGATTAAGAGCATACATTCACAAAAGTAACCAGAGTCATATTACATAGCCACACTCATGAAGGAAACCCACATAGCACCCACTTGCTATAATCAAGGTCCTCCAGCTACAATAACTACATTAACATTACATTTCCCATTAAAAGTTTCAAAAACATCTGAAATGCAACATCGGTCCAGGAAAACAATTACCTTCCTTCCAATATCAAAAACCACTGCAAGGTGATCACTGCACTTCTGTAGGGATGCTGCAGAAAAGCACCATTCATGTACTCAACAACTGTGCACAGATTTTCTTTGCAAGTTTTCTTACACAGATACGGATTCAGCTGAGGCTTAGCTAACTTTACCCCTAAAAACTTACTTTACATCAGTATAGAGAGGTTTACCTCTAGGAGCCATGGTTTTAGTTTTCTGTCCAGCAGAATATCAAATCCCAGGACTTCAAAGCAGACACTGTCACTTCCTGGTGCTTGTCCTGGCCTGCACATGCGGTAAGCGTGAAGAACATGCGGCTCTGCAACTATCAGAGTCTTCACCACCAGCTCCTGCAGAGATTTGTTTCAGAAAAATTCATCAGGAGAGAAAACACCAGCAGATACTGAACTACTGTGTTTCATGCTCTAGTATTTTAAATTTCATTTACATATCTACTTGAAAAAAAATTAAAATTCCAAAGAAATAGTCTATAATAAACAAATTATTCCTATGTAGTACCATGTATAACTTTATACAGTTCTAGGCTATGTTGTTATACTTTCCATGGTACATACAAACTTCGAGACTTGCAATAAGTTAAATAATAAAAGCAAAGTGGTAACAAAGTATAGTATAGCCAATCTTCATCCATTTCAGTTTGCAGTATAATTTTGCTAAGCGTTGTTAGAATCATACAAACAGCTTTAAACTCTGATAATCTTAAGCCTATTCCTCATCTGAAGACACCTGTAACACAACCACTTAAATGGTGCTTGATTAAGTATGTAGATATATGCAACACTGACTACAATTTTGTAAATATTCACAGATAAAATTCACTTTACACACTAAAATAAAGTCTCCAAAAATTTAAATGGCATGATTCCTTTGTACCATATTGCTTATGTGAATAACTGCTTGAAAGGACTCTTGATACTCAGAAAAATGCTAACATTAAATTTGTAATCAGACTGTGAACTTAGTCTTTTTAAAAAACATAATAGTTTATAGTATGTCCTTTGTGACATCCATTGCTGAGAATTTGGATTAATAAAGTTTCAAAAAGCATTCTGAATTGCAGTAAAGCAGATGGCAGAAGCAATTAATTCTCTAAAAATACACAAAATAAAGTGCTTTAGTCTTTCTTACTGAAATATCACTCCAGAATTTGGAGACATCAAGATTATTTGTTTCTAGAAATTCAGTAAACCATTTTATAGAGCGTTTGCTTCCTTTGTCTTCTGTTTCATCTCGTTCAAAGTGTTCATTATGTTTATTGACAGAGTAGTTAGTCAGATGCATATACAATTGACTCTAAAAAAGGAAGAAAAGACATTTAAAAAACTTTTAAAGAATTCTAAAATAGTCAATTCAAAATCATGTGAAGAAAAATTTACATTAAATCAATAATGACATAATCACACAGCTCATATTTGCAAGTACACTACGTGCAGATTTAGTGTTTCTGATTCTGGGAGATTTCTTGACTGAATGCTCTGTAGCCTTTTTACAACAAAACCTGGGTTTCCACTTAGAACAGTTGCACTGAACTGATCTACCACTCCACATCTGGTTAGATAATATAATATATCTGCCATTTTTGTAAACAACTACCCAAAAAAGTAAAGAGCAGTTATCATAACTTAGAGAATGATTACATTCCACAAGAAGCAAACAATAAAGACGGTATTTTGAAGTGCTACTTTAAAAGTGCTAAAAAACACTCTGGCATCTGCTTCATAGACAATCCCACATTTCAGTTTTCACTGTAGTTTATTTATGAGAAGTGTTCTCATCATAGTGATACTTTAAAATATCTTTTACATATAAACTCATCTGCCATGCTGATATCTGCCAAAATTGCTCATTTTTAACTGGCTGGTAGCCATACATCAGAGGGAGGTAAATTTCAAAACATACATTACATAAATGACTGAGTGCTACAGTTCCTTTATGGAGCAAAATGTCACCAGCAATAGACTCACATTATTGAATTTAAAGAAAGCATTCCCTTTCCAAGGCAAATTTATAAATCATGATCTGTAAACTTACATTATCTCCCAGAGATTAATTCAGGTTTTCACTTTCACTGTGGTGATGCCTGTCCTCATCACAGTGACAGTTCTCTGTCATGTTTGATTACATACATGAGAGTAGATGATATTCTAAGGTGACCATAAGCTTTCTGTTCCAATTCATCTTTAATAGGTAACACAAGCCTTCTGCTGTCATTTATCTCACTACACTTCCTTATCTTTAAGAAACTTAATGACATTACCAAAACCAATCAATTTAATTGCAACCTAGTTAACAGTATATTGTAGTAGCACTAGAAGCAACTAATTTCTCCCATTGCTTCATAACTCCTTTAAGAATCATTCTGAAATCTATTGGTTTTGAGTCATCTTTCCATGAAATTCAAATTATTTCAGACAAAAGTAATTATTTGTTAGAGTATTAAAAAAAAAATGCTTGTGCATCTGAACTTTGATAGTCCAAAGTTATTTGGAACAATGTCACTGTGGAAAAATGTCATCCAAAGAACAATGTCATTAGTGACAAGCAGGTTATTTCACACAATAGACAACCTCCAGCACGAGCAGTTCTGAGAACACAGAAACAACTGCCTGCTCTGTTTATCCGCTCAGAGCATATTTCAATGCTGCTAATGCTGAGATTAGCAGCAATACACAAATATTAAAAGCAAGCTATTCCAAATATAGTACTGGCACACTTCCAAATATAGCATTTGTACTGGGCTTCAGATTGTACCTGGGTTTTTCAAAGGCACACCAAGAGAGAGTCACAATTTTAAGTTTCACAGAGGTGAAAAGGCTCTACAGTGTTTTCTGTTACATAATTACATGGAAGCTGCTCTAAAAGCAATGGGGTACAGAGTGAGGTCTAACAAACATAAATCTACTAATACCTTCCAATGCTGCAAATCTACTTCTTCCTTAGACATCTACGTTCTGGTCTGAGCCAAAAGAGAGGGGTTTACACCCCCCAACAGGGCAGCATACCATACAGTGGAGCAAGAGGAGGGAATTGTGCAAAATCTTTAGCATGACCCTTACAATTTCTCAGTTTTCTTTATGTTTATAGGCAGCCCTACTGAATCACCCTAATGCTGCCAAGGACATACTCCTGTCCCTGCTGAAGCAGTCACTGACGAACAGCAGCAGCAGCAGCAGGAGATTCCCTCGTATTCAGGCACTGCAGTGAGCCCTGGTCCCTTGCAGTGCTGGTTCTCTCCTTTCTGCCTAAGTTCCCAACACAGTGGCTAAAACCTGGTAGGACCCTCAGCAAAGGCTCCAAACTTCATGGATGCTAAGCAATGATCTAGCAGGAGATAAACCTTATTACCCCCTGCCACCCCAGCCTCAGTCTCAGATGAACATAAAAGCAATGTGCCTGTTCTTGAAGTGATTTGATTTTCTTTATTTTTTGTGTTGGTATCTTTTGCTTTCCTCTAGAATATATTTAAACTCTTTAGCATACATGCATGCAAAATCATAATTTTTTATATATAAGCAATAATGTGCTTATACTTGTGATTTTGATAGAAAAGCATGTGTTAAGTATCTTTCGCCTAAATTTTTTTCTCTTCAATGACAATACAGAAGATTATCCAGATGAACTTAAGTCCCAGTTTATTTAATTTTACCACCTGCAAACACTACACAGGTTAAAGTCTTCACCATAAGCAATAAATTGGAATGAACTCCAACTTACCAAATTTGAGTCACTGGGGGGATGATACTTTTCCGTGCCCATTCTCACCAGTCCGTCATGATATAAAAATACTTTTAATGGATCACAGGAGGTTACAAGAATATACACACGTAAATCAAACTTGTAGCCTTCCATAAGAAATGGTTTGTCAAGATATTCCTGAACAATTAAGTGATCCTGAGCTTGTAACTTTTCTCCATTTCTTATTAAAGAGATCCTAGTAAAAACAAAATTAATTTTAAAACTTGAACATTACTCTTTGAAATAGATTATCATGGTCACCCAGCCAAGTAGTGAGGCTAAAGTCTACCTAGAGAAAGAGACTTAGATATCTGATTTTTAGAGCAGAGAAGACGTTCCATTCCCTTACAAGGCTTTTGGTTTCCTGTCTTTTATTGTGCTTCACTAGATGAAAAAAGGCAACGAGCCATTTCAAAGTAACTTTCTGCTTGCTTTGATTCAACAATTTGTAATAATGGGTTTGCTCTACACTTAGAAATTGTTTGGCAGAACGACCAGTCTCCAGCTTCTGTGATCATTCCCCATGCAGCTCTAAAAATAGACCTCCAGTCTTTGTCACAACTTCTGCCTGAGGTACAGGCTGCAAAGAACTTCCAGTGCTAACCTTAGGTGACGAGGTTTGCAAAGCAGGACACTGATCTGTATGACTGAGGATGGCATAGATTAAGCTCAGTATTTCTGTATTTCCAGTTCCCTCAGGCCAAAATGAAAAAAGGTTTATATATGAACCATGAACTTCCAGTCTCTAACTACATAGACTTTTAAATAACTAAAAGCTAATATTTTCAGTATACCATTATTAACCTAAAATTCCCAGAACCTTAATGCTACCTTAATCTTATTCTCTATTATTTATTATACATTTCAGAGGTGCTGAACACCCCTAATAGAGTGAAGTACTTCACAGAAATTTCTCTGAACTGTGCTGTTACCCTTCCCTTTAGCTTATTTTTGTCCTTATCAATAGGACTGAAAAATTAGGAAATGGAAAAGTTTGGGGGCCTTACTTTTATAATAATTCTGACATATGCTGAAAAACTAAGAGCTTTACTATACTGTATAATTCAAATTGATATTAAAAACTATAAAAGCTAAAACCAAAATATCTGAAAAAAAAAAAAAAAAAAAACCTAAAAATGCAATTGCAATATTCCTCTCATTGCATTTTTACTGTGCAGCCCTTCAACTCAAACAAAACTTCTTCAACTCAACTGCAGGTTGCAGTCTCTTCAGGGGTGTGCCCTGCTTCCAAGAGTGCACATCCAGCCACATCCCCAACAGCATCTCCTCTGCCTCTCCTGCACCTTGTGGCTGCTGCTCTCAAACACGTTTCTGCTTCTCTGACTGGCTGCAGTTTGGGAACACAATGGGGTATTTGGGCTGGTTTTAAAGCTGTCAAAGATCCTGACCTCCCACATGACATCTCTGCAGCCCCCAGCCACCAAAACCCTGCCACTTATGCCCAATACAATCTCACCCTATAAATCAAAGCACAGCAGAAAAATTCACAATAAAATAACTGTGAAAAACATAATTATTTGAGTTTATTTAAGGCTTGTGAAGACTTCACCCAATACACTGACTTTCACACAACTTCAAAAACAACCTTCTTACTAATAGGCAGCTTCTGTTAATGTTGTAAGTAGCACCAAATTTCACCTTAACAGGAAAGACTGAAGTTAACTTGACAACTCACCCATGTCCCATTGCACCATTAGCTGGTTTGACTATGAAAGTTTTCTGTCTACGTTTTTTCTTCAATTCTTTTACATAGTTCTGAAACTGTGTGTACTCTGCAGGAAAGATCCATGTTCGAGGAATGAAACTGTACTCCTGAGGCTGACTCTTGATCATTCTGCAAGAAAAGGGTAACTGAGTTAAAATCTTTTGACTACTTTGATGTTTCCATCCTCAAGATTAAAAAGCACTTATGACAATTTGACAAGGGAACTTTTTTAGCAAAATTCTGTAATATGAAAGCAAACTTTTGCACTTCTTTAGGAATAGTTAGAGCTCTATTACATATTCATATGAGTGTGAATATATGTTACATTCAAAAGCAGACTATCTTGAGCATTTTTGCTTATGTGCTTATTATGTTACTGGCATCCATCTCATTTCTTGGCATCCATCTCACTCCTGTTACAATTTTTGGCCAGTTACTCAGATGACTTAATGCTGTGCCTATTTTTAGAAATATTGAACTTACAACAAACCATGAATATTTTTTTTGTGGGGGGAGGGTTGGTATTTGGGAAGTATTTTAATTTTCATATTGGTAGGTCTCTGGGGAGGTATGAGGATCAACAGACACAAAAAAGAGGAGTTGGGGTATTTGTAGTTTCTTCTGGGGTGAAAAAACAACTGATTTAAAATTAAAATGGAAGCAATTAAGGAAGAATTTTTTGTTCCTTTTGAAAGAATTTTAAAAATAAGGAACTGTAGTAAATAGACTTTGACACAGGCCAAGCAACTCATTCATCTCCTACATAGCAGAAATCACACAATCTTTGATTAGTGTTTGGTCCCTGTGTGTTGGGATTAAGATCTAAGAGTGCCTAATTTAATGAAAAGAAAGCAAAGACATTCAAAGCAAGACCAAGCAGGGAGGGAGTAGGGGTGAAGGGGTAGAACAGAAGAGCTAAAATAAAGATAGGGAATCAAACTCTGAATCTGGGGAAAGGATGCAGCAAGGTCCCGGTCTCCCTGCTTTAATTTCTGTGGTAGCTGAGGTAGTGAGTGTATCTCATTCTACACCTCTGTTGTCTGTGAAGAAAAATGGAAGAAGAATGGTAAAGAATTCAGGTGGCAGAAGTTTCCATTACCCAGAGCTGTGCATGTGGCAGCCAGGAAGACACACCCACACCACACTGTCAATATGGCCAAGGCACACATGGGTGGCCTTAATGCTGCTTGGCAGCCAAGATATAGGAGCAGTGGGGACTTGGTGGTCCTATGCACACTGCTATCATAGCTCCCAACAGGATACATTTAGTCTTTGCTGAGTTACATCCTGGTGCAGCTAGCTTGTTTCAGGTACTCAGAGTACCTGAAACTTCCTTCACACACAACCTCATACAAAATCAATTCAGGTAACTCACAACTACTCTGTAGCATAGAGTGGATACATCTAAAATACAAATATCCACAGACCAACAAAAAGTAACTGGAAGTTTAAAAAGAAACTAACTGATACAGTAAGTTCCTTAACTTTGATTTCTTTTTTAAATGCCACTATGGTGAAGTTTAATACTTTTTAATTAAATACAGATTTAGGCATATTTCTCCTTTTGTATTGAAAAGTAATAGCATTAGCATAACTAGTGTGTAAAAGAGGCAGTATCATTTCCATTTTTCATTTCTACTGTGAGCTTACATAACACTCTTGGGCAGATATTTTTTCTTTAAGTGGCTAAAATACTAATGGAAAAAACAGAGCTATCAGCCACATGTGTAGGGCTAGGACTGTAGCCAAGCCCTACTGGTATAATGGATATGCTGTCACCAAACTGTGTAGCCAACTACCCAACAAACACTCTGCAGAAACCACAGGAGCTACAGCAGTACTGCATGAGGCTCAGTGCTTCTGCAGCTTCATTGTAACTATTATTCTTACAAATTCAGTTCAAAGAAAGCCACTAAATATTCACGAAAACTTTTTGAAAAGAGAAGTAGTTATTATAATTCCTGATTCATTCACATTGTTAAACTACTCTCCATCTGCTCTGTCTTTACAAATGTTATTACTTTGCCAACTGAGTACCTTATCTAGGCAGAAATTATCCTATTTTTAGGCAAAAAGCAATTTCTGTGTTAGTTTAAATCCCTCTCCAGATTATTTATCATATGCATCCTGTTACATGCTAGAGACCTGCCATTTAACTTACTCAAGGGTTTCAATACACACACTCCCTACTCACTGAATATAGCTTCAAGATATTCCTGATACATTGATATCATTTTGTGACTGAAAGTATATCAGTTCTATATGACTCTTCAGTGCATAACTGGGTGGATTAAAAACACTTAATATTATGAAGTGGAATACTTCAGCATTCTTTATAGGTTCTGGGGCTCACTAAAACTTTCAAAATAAGAATTCAGCTCTGTTCTTTCCCTGCAAGGCCCTATTCAGAAAGGGCTTAGGAACACCATTAAGTAGCCTGTGGAATGAAGGCCTATTCTATTACAATAGCCCTATTTTTAAGCACATAGGCCATCCACTACTATGAGTAACCACTTTTTCACTGTGCTGCTCTATCCTTTAGCCTTTGCTGTCCTTATCAGGAGGTCTGAGAAATAAACAACAAATTATTGTTCTTCTGAGTACTATTTTAGCACACAAATGTGGTCAGACTGTGCTCTTGATCTCAGAGTGCTTTCTGTACAAAAGAATCAATGGTGTTGAACAAAACACAGCTTATTAAAGACACAACTTTCAGTCTAACAACGCAGATTCCACTGCCTAAATTTCAAAATCCTCTGACTTTTCAAGTATGAAAAGTTAGTGGGAATGTATGGATGAGAATGATTCTTGGCACATGATCACTTCATTAATTTTTTAAATAGAATCAACAAAGGTGCTGGAAAAAACAATATCACATAGATGGATCTGTGTCCCTTCCCATTCATCCTGTGCACTTCTCCCCCATTTACTGAATTCATTTTGTAACCACACTTATTCTTCACAAGAGGAGCTCTCATCTAAGAGACCCTTCACAACGGTCTCTTAAGATCTAGCTGGCCCTACGATGGCACTTCTATTGTTACTTTTTTCTTTTCTGTGTTCTGATTATCATCCTTGAAAATGATGCTTATGCCTGCCTTTTTTCTCAGTTACATTCCTCTTTCCATCTGTTCCATTATTCTGTGTTCCTACACTTTGCTGAGTTGTCTTCTTTCATATTACACATTATGTATTACACTGCTCCCTTCCACCTTTCTGCACATGAAAATCACATTGTCCTGTGATCCAGAGTGCCTGGATATTGCCTGCAAAAAGAACTCCTGAACTGCATTACCTCCTAAATAGTATTTTCCTCTCAAAGCAATGTAGATTTGTTCTTTCACTTTATTCCTAACCACTTGCATAAAATGGGTGAAATCGGTACAACAACAAACATGGAAGTAAAAGAAAAAAAAAACTCTACTCGCTACCAATTCTCAATGTAGTTTCATTATCTCTCAATGACAGTAATCAGAAGAGTCAGTAATGGAAATAGAAAAGATGGCATGCAGCAGTAAACAAGACAAGAGAGTTAGTGTTTCTGGTCATTCAAATTTTAAGACCACAAGAGCTGTAGGAAACAAAATCCTGCATTCTACAGGCAAGAGCCTGCTCAACCACGTATCCCAACTGACTTAGGATTTCACCAGCAATCTCAAGGCACATCATTTTGATTTTTATAAAGTATGAATACTAAGTATTGAGTTGTGAGGGCCAGTATTGAGAAAAAAAACAACTGCTATAAGCCCTGCTATATCTACTGATATTAAGTGAAGTCCCAACACAGATGTTTGACCCAGTCATAATGTAAGAGAAATTATTCCCATCTTATCTATATGTGCAATCTCAGCAATGAATGACTCTAAACTGTGTTTTGAACTCAGAATTAAGTAGGCTGAGAGAAGTATCATCAGACTGTATTTCAAAGAATGTGTGCATAACAAGAGCCTTCTGTCCATTTTTCATACTTCTTAAAAAAGATCACAGAACTGCAGAAATACCCAGGGGTACCACAGTGTACCAAGCTGAGTGACAGTTTCCAAGACCTCTCCAAAGAGCTGTTTGCTCCATGTGCTATCTCTGTGTTTTTACTTTCAGTCTGAGAGGGGCAGTGAAAAGTGCTTTGCAGCACCACTGACACAGGGGAGCTCTGGTCCACACATAGCACATGGAGACACCACAGCAATGCACACAATATTTGCATCATAATAGTTGCATACATTCTACATGTTATGTGTTCTAGTTACAAAATAGAAAAGGAAAGAGAAAGAAATTTAGAGAGAGAGAGAAAGAGAGAGAGAGAGAGGATATCACGCTAATTACATTTGTATGAAAACAAATTCTGTTCTGTTAGCATTTAAGTTGTGTAAGTCAGGTTGAGGGCCAAAAGATTAACTCTATTAATAATTGCTCTACAAACTAATTTAGATTAGAATAAAATATTGACATATATTTACCCTCCAACCTTTCCTTACTACCAGGCTATCAGATCTTAATTTAGTATTGTTTTCTTACAAGTCTTACTCACAGACTGTCAGCTAGGATAATTCCTCAGAACCCAGTTATTCCACTACAGTGAGGAAAATTTGTAGACAGATGAGCCTCACTAACTAATTTCTTATATAAACAGTAAGATGTTTTTAAATTTGATATACACAAAAATATAGCCATTAATTATTTTAAACAAGTACTGTCACAGAATTGCTCAGGTTGGAAGGGATCTCAGTATCTCAGTGGATCCTCTGGTCTAGCCCCCCAGATGAAGCAGGGTTATCCTAGAGCACATTGCACAGGATAGTCCAGATGCACTATCCAGCCACATATAGTTATTTTTTCTATTATTCTGTTGTTCTACTATTATGAGATACATACATGGGTGTATTATGTATTAGGTTTATTGTACAATAATTCAAGACTCATCAACATTCTGCAATGTTTAGACAGAGAAGTGAACCCACATAATATTGGAGAAATAAAGTAGCCCACTCCCACACTATAGATCCAGGACCAAAGCTAAAGTTATCAAAGAACTTGGGAAATTATTCGTGGTCCCCTCCTAGTTTCTTAGTAAAAAAAAAAACTCGCCTCAAAAGCAATAGCTCTGTATATTATTGCATTAAATACTACAGCTGGAAAACTTCTTAGTATTAAAAGAAATATTACTTAGTCATGTTTCTTGCCAGAAAATCCTTTCTGCATATCTCTCCCATTCCTGGAAAATGGTTGATTCTCTGAGGAAGGAGGAAAAAAAAAAAGAAAATTAATTGAAACTTTTTAGGTTTTCTGGCACACCTAATTACAATCATTTAAAACATTCAACTGCATGCTCAGGCAAACACAAGTAGTGTTACATGTGAATTATTTAAGGTAATATCTTACACTATACTATGTATTCTTAGCAATGCTGAAGGTGCTGCAGGTTGTATTCTCTTCCATCAATGTAAGTGCCCATTGATTTAATTTCATACATGAGACTATCATACTTTTATTCACAAAGCTATCAAGAAACAAAGAATGCAAACACAAGGTAATGGTAAAAAACCAAAATATTTATTCACAGGACTGTGGAGAGAGCTCTGGTAGTTAACTTACTGCTTCAAAGCTTATGAGAAACTTATAAATGATGTTTTATATCTTCTTTAAATTGATCATTCACAACACCCAACTGGCAGAAAAAAGCATGAAAGAACAGCCACAAATGTTTACACACCAGATTCCAAGTGGTAAGAACAAATAACCCTTGGAAAGAGAATAGGATTTTAAGCTATGCAGTGGTACAGCCTTAATGCAGCCTGCCTGGCTGTGGTTTGTGTGGGGTTTTTTCCCCTCCACACGAATGGAACTGAGCAGTTACTGACAATTACTGAACATTTCAGAGTGGAGCAGTTTATTGAAACATGTCAAAAACCTTACCACTGTACCTGATAGTTCCGCAGTTCAGCAATCTTCTCTTGCTGCACAGCACAATCACTCCAGATAAGATTTGCTGTTTCATCCTCATCAGGCGTTTTCACAAATCCCATTTCCTGTATTACTACACGCACTATGGAGAAATCACACACTTAGGGACTATTCTGAATCTCTAAAATAGATTAATTCTCAGCATTTAAAAAATCAATTAGGCTTTTAAACACTTCCCATATTGAACCCTTTGTCTGAGAACAATGTTAGCATGGCAAGCTATTTATCTTGCAATATTTCCATCAGTCTATTGCAAACCTGCCATTACAATGTTACAGCACCTTATAGTGAGGCAGGAATCAGCACAACCACTGATGGGAACTGCAAAGAGCTTCAAGGTATTCCCCAATCATCCAGCAAAAATCCTTTTGTACAGCAGTTAGATTTAATCTTCGTTATGCCATAAGTTAATTTTAAAACAATGATGACTGTGTCACTTCAGATAGGGACAAAAAGCCTCCTTAGATAAGGTACAGTGTTGCAAAAGCAAAAGCATGCATTATTTTAATTAAAAAAAAAAAAGACTGATTATGTGCCATGCATAACTGATTCTAGGAAAAAATTATTTTAGTACCAAACATGAAAATACAAAATATTAACAGATTTTATTGAGAAGCCTCTGTATAACAATTAAAGTATTGAACATTGAATTTACACTGCTCATCTTTCAAGGCTTTAAGTAAACTTCCAAATACATACATAACATGTATTTAGAAGCTTCTTCCACAGCCTTCTTGATTACTTAAGTTTTTACATTTCAGGGTAACAAGTGGGAATTAATGAGTAATGATGGGGATTAATAGATGCACAGTATCCAAAGCTATGAATTAAATGTTACAAGAAAACCCCAGGTTTCTTATAAAAGAAACTCCTTGGGAAATGTCTCACTGTCAGCTTGATGTAAAGTCCATTAATTCACTCCATTAATCAGTGACTCTGTCACATCAAAGGCTATTAGGATGAAAACAAAACACACAGCTTCCTACCAATTTCATATTTTGTGCCAGCAATATTGGCAGTGATGACTCCATTCTTCTTCTTCTTTCTGACTTTTCTTTTAATTGTGCTCTGATAGGGTAGTTCCGAACTCAAAGTCAGAGGAGCAGTTCCATGGTTATCTTTGAAAAATAATGTTGTAACTATCAACATTTTTATATCTCAAATAACATATACAAATTAACTAAAAATACAAACAGTACTCCATCACAATTTATAGATACAAGCATACCGAATAATTCATGGGGTATATTAAAAATCCAAGACTAGCATACCTCCCTCATTAGGAAAGGATGGCATTATAACCTAGGATAGTGCAGAGTTCAAATTCTGTTCCAAGTTCTCAGTAAATGGTGAAACTGTCAAAGCCAAATTACTTAAAACTCCAGTCATGTCATTTCAGTCTCTGGTTGTAGAAAATATTAGTTCTGGAATGGATCGATACCTGTGTTAAAAAAATGTAAGAGGGAGTTTATCACAGACAAATCCTGAAAAAAAAAAAAAGCAAATAGCAGGAAACTAAATATGAAAACACTTTCAACTGCATGTATAAAGAATTGCTTCTTTTAGAAGATCAATCAAGCTAAACAAAAACTTTGTTCATCGCAGCTGAATTATTTTCTTTATAGAAAAATAATTTTGCAGTGTTAATTTTCAAAATGAAATTATATTACCTCTTTTTCTGATTTTCATTTGGGTATGGGACATTTTGGACATGCAAACAGGTAACATTGAATTCAATCAATACTGCCACTATCTATCTCCACAAAGCTCAATTAATTTAGAGTCATTTTAAACCACATGTTAAGTAAAAAATTAAAATCAGACATACTGTGTGATAGGTTTTTAGTACCAAATGGGAAATAACTGAAATCATACTAATCTGTTTCCCCTTTTACACTTTTCCGTGTTTTTTATAGCAATTGTCCAATAACCATGTGGCTGCAGTTTCATGACCACTTCATGACACAACAGACATAATTTGAAGACATTTTGGGTTGGCAAACATAATTTTTCACTTTTTAAAGTGAGCAGTTATTTACATAAAATGCTATTTTTTACATCTACAGGCACACACAACTCCTTTTTCTTTTTTTCCCTCATGAATACAGCACTACGTGAAAAACACACCTATTAAAAAGTTTTTTAGGTCCAGCTTAAGCACATAAGAACAATGGGTTAAAATATTAGGAAAAACCTTGGGAACACATCACTTCTAAACACACTGCTACATGACTTTGGGCATGCAGCACTGTTATACCAAATTCTGCAAGGAAATAAATGCTGTCTTTGGCAGCCTGCCTCAAACAAATCTACAAGTTTTCAACACAACATATAATATGTTACTGTATCATATAATCATATAATATACTATAATAACATATAATATGTTACAATATAATACCTTACTGATCTTTAAAAGCTTTAATTTCTTTTCTGTAGTTCTATGTGTTGCTAAAGTTCCTCACACTAGCTTTAGATCAGTTTATATTGCTGCTTTAGGTGATTGCAAGATTTATTTAAATAGCTTTACAGTGAGCACAAGGGATTTTTTTTCTACTATAAATAGCAGAAAATTACAGCAAAGTCAAATTCAGCCATGACTTATGTTGCCAAATATATGTGGTCATAAGACTGGACAAGACATCTATTAACAAAATTACTAAAACATTACTTATAAATCCACATTTTTTCTTTTTCTGTGTGTGTACACACAAGAGAGAGAAATGTAAGTATGTTCTGGACAAGTCACCCACCTTATAAGAAAATATAAAAGCAGATATTTTGAGCTGCAAGATCTATCTTCAAGACAGACATTTACCCTTAACAGCCCAGTAATGCAAAAGGATAAAAAGAACATATTATGATTCTTTTATGACTGTCACAAATGTACCAGGAGCCAAATTCTGCTTTGCAACAAGACAAATCTCCCTCATGTCCATTTAGTGCCCCTGTGCATTTATCCACAAAGAACAGGAGATGTTTTATACACAGATACAATGTCAGACAGCACAGCAGTAACACCCAGCCATTTTGAAGTTTGAATGTTTTGGATGACATTATCTGAGAAGGTGGCCTGAACGTCCTCGGGCCCACTGGCATACTAAAATTAGACACAGAGTTGGGAAAGCAAAGCATTTGTCCTCCTTAAAACTGCTGTGAAGGAAAAGCAGTGCTGGGCACAGTGACTCACTGGCTACTGCATGTTATCTGTTTCTCAGGCTAAGAATACCACCAGAGTACAAGACATGTTTAGTTCCTGGGAACAATACTGAAGGACGTCTGTTGGCCAATTAAGGACTTCTATGAATGTACAAAAATGCCTGGCAGTTGTTTCTTTGCTGTACTGACTAAAAACTTTTAATAAATTTGAAAGAATGTTAAGAGGACTAACATTGCCCTTTGAGAAATGCCAGGCCTTTACTAAAACAGCATGATTTACAAGCTATGATATGCTAATAAAAAGCGGGCAGCTTATAGAACTTTTGTTCATCTTACAATCACAGAAAATTATCTGCCCAAAGTTACTATAACACACTGTATTGTGAAGGTGGACCATAAAATTCCACACTGCACCACACTGCTGAATTACAGCTTTTCTTTAGATAGACTCTATTCTATTCTTTTCAAAAGAATACTCTTCAGGGTCTAAATAGCATGTACCAACACTCAATGCCTGTGACCAGTCAACTTCTAAGCACACATCCCTGAGTTGATGGTAAAGATTTATGGCCGACTTTAGAGCATTCTAAGGACAATTAGAAGTTTAGCCATATGGAAAACAAAGCAATGGGACTGTACTCTGTACTCAAACTTACTTTAGGATTTTAACTTTTCAAAAGCACCATTCCATACCAACAAACTGTATTCTGACCTAAGTTTGTGTGTAATAATTCAAAATTGTTTTACAACTGCTTGACTTCTCTTCAGCAGTCCATCTTCAACCAACCATTTCACTGAAAACCAAAGCACCAGCAGTTCTAAGCCATTAGTTTTCAAAAATATTTTACATAGGATGGAGTCCTTCCCTTTGCTCCTTTCCAAAGGGCAAATAAGGTCCAGTGAAATGGGACAGTCTCAGCTTTTCTTCCCACCATGCCAAGTGACACGAGGGAGACATCTCATCTGGGGAGGTACATTACCCAGAGCAGTGAATTGCAGCTGTGAATTGTAGGCTAAGCCATGGGAGCAGTAGACTTGCCCCTGTTTACAACTCCCTGCTTTGTGCACCCCCAGTGCAGCAGCCTGAGATGTTCCATCTCTAGAGCAAGAAAACCTAACACTACCCTGCTGAGGAAGCTGCACTCTTCCTAGGTGAACTGCAACTGTTCCTCTAACTGCCCTTTAGCTGAACAATTCTCTAACCAGAGGAATGGATCACTTGGCAGAGACAGGAATACATGACGGGCTGCTGCTGAGGGGAAGGAGCTGGAAGGAGGAGAGCACACAGACAGCACTGACAGAGAACATGGCAGTGCACAGGCCCTGGCAGCCACAAGCTCCTACACGTCTTTTTAAATTCTGTACAGCAGGAATCATCCCAAAGTTACTTCGTTCTCTGACCCAGGTCCTCCCCAGGCACCTCCTTCTAGCTCACATCTTCTGATTTGTGATTACTGCCAAGCCCTACTCTCAGTGCAGAGCACAGCTGAAGGAAGGCTTGCAGCACAGACTGTTCTGCAGGCAGCCTTTGCCAGTTACAGGGCAAAGCTGATTGCAGGACTCAGCCAGATCTCACACAGTAACAGCAGCAGCATTGTCAGGTTATGATTACATCAAATTTTGAGTCAGTTCTTATACCTGTGACAAGTTTTTGCTTATAAAATAAGCATGACCTATAACCCACATTGAGCTACAGTAATGCAGAGGGCATAGCTCACTAGTAATCCATCTACATGAGAGACCTGTTTCTAAGAGATTGCTTTTAATAACATAGAAGAAAGCATTCTGTTTTCAAACTGGGACTTTCAGAGCAAGTCAGCTGAATTCTGAATTTACACTCAGGCAGCAAAAGATTGCAGTTGCTGCTGCATACACCATTTCCCTCCTGAAAATCCTGATACACATAAATTGGTGAAGGTTTGTTGTTCAACTATACAGATTCAAGGGTTTGCTGAACAAAAATGGTTAACATATAAACGGAGAAGGACTTGTGAAGAAGAAACGAATGCATCTTCATCAGGTTAACACATTCTTATATAAACAAGCACTTTGACTAAAAGTGCTCTACAGAGGAAAAAAAATGAGATGTTATCTTTACAGCTGCCTGGCAAAGGTGTGAGAGTGACAGTAGGAGAGATACATTGCACACAATCCTGTCCTAGAAAGGCACAGAAGACAAAAAAAAAAAAAAAAAAGAAGAAAAAAGAAGGGATCTTTTTTCCTCCAGGGACAGGAGAGGCAGGATACTCTTGCTGAACAAGGAAGTGCTGCACAGAGACAGAAGAGACAGAGAACATAGCAGATGCTCAAGTCCATTTAAAGGAACAGTCTGAGCAAGATATGAGAGTGCCTTTGCAAAGAGCAGGGGACAGCGGAAAGGTGGTTTCATAGTTAATAGAATGATTCTTTGACAAGCTGTAATATATTCTAGAAACTCAAAAATTAATAGTCTTTTATGCTGTTACACAAATTAAGTGTATCATAATAAGTTAGTAAATTGCCTGGAAAATATTCTTCTAGCCTAGATTATATGTAGGTATTTTTTTAACAAATCCCCCTCTAATTTCCTTGTTTTTTTTTTCTCCAGACTACTCACAAGTGACCTCTGCCTTTCATGAACCTTCACTTCATGTCTTGATGCAGTCTGGAAAGTTTTTGATCTCTAAATAGTAACTGTATGTCATTAGACCCCGCCCTCTTTCTGTCCCCCAAACAGTAAGCATGCCAGAAAAAGGTTTAATTAATCAGATCAAAAATGAGCAGGGAGAGTCAAATTCAAACTGAAAATAAGGTAGTGCAATTTGAGAATCTCTTCCAAACAAATCACGTCAATGCAATTCTTCAATCCATTTTGGATCTTACCAGTAACTAAGAAAGCACGGCTGTGCACCCTAAGAAAAAAAGACTAGATTGCATATGCACATTTCAAATGATTTAATCTGATACATTTAATCACTCAGAATGGTAGAATCACCTGCCACAAAATACTCCATGTTCCACACATCACTCAGTGTACTGTTTGTAATGAGAACTTCCTTCCTTCCAAGGAATTGTGACATTACTGGTGCCCAGATCAAGAAACTCCATGGGTTATACCTGTGTTTTACATACATGAACAGAAAGCAAGACTTCAGATCTTAAGCCATGGTGCATATGACAAGACCTCTCAAAGACAGCTAACATCCCACATACCTAGGTGAAAAATGGATTGTCAGGGTAATTTCCTGAATTCTTTGGGTACAGATAAGTACTCAGACATCAACAGTGGAATATCTGAAGAGATTTTCAAACTAGCAGACTGCTTTCCTCTGAGCCCATTAGTGCCATTTACTCAGTGCTGTCACAAGTGTCTGGAAATGCAGAGGAGCTGGAAGGAAACCCACAAAGCTCCTGCCATAAGGAGCTCTCTCAGTGAAATGGAGACACACTGGAGATACAGTTACAGAACTGGGCAGGTGACCACAGGGATGGAAGGACAACATCACAGTGCTGCAATCCCCACTCTTCACTTAGCTGGAAAATTAAATTAACAAAAATTTCACTGAAACAGGAAAAAGAAAGATGTGAACATAGTCTCCAGAGTATTGACCTAGCAAACATCTGAGTTCTGGGTTTTTTTCAATCTAACATTTAATTTAAGTCAATTACCCCTGGAGTGTGGAAGACTAGACACACTGTAGTGAGGGGTGTGCTATTTATTTCAGTTATGAAAACCTATTATCTACTATTGGTCTGGAATTAAGATATAAAATGCAGATTCAAAATGAGATTAAGAAATCAACAGAAATTTTAATAGAGAAAAATGCCTTTTTCAGTAGGATGATCAGTAAGATAACAACAATTTTCAGTAATGAAACTGCAGAACTAAAAACCCCCTACCCTTTCATGACTATTTAATATATGGCCTAATAAAATGTCTGTTGAAGTGCTCCTGCTACAAGCAAGCATAGTGACCAGTTTTATTGTGACATGTTCAAAGAACAATCTGGTGGCAAGTTCTCACTCTTACAGAAAAATTCTATATGCAAAAAGTAATCTTCATTTTGAGGCTTGATGTGTCAAAGTGACAAACTTGTTTTTAAAAGGCTGTCAGCTAGCTTAAAATTGCATGTAATTAGGGTTTGGTTCAAAATTTTCTTAAGTCAAATGAAGTCTGTTAATTTAAACATCCTTCATTCCCACCATCAAAGAGATGAGAGGTTTATACAGCAGTTCTTTCAGATAAAGAGAATGTACAGATTTCGCAGGTGTTTGATTTGCTAGATGGACAGATATAAGCTACAAAGGAATACAAACAGCAGGATTTACACAACTTTTTCTCAAACCATGCAGTTCTGTAAAACAACTCTCTGGTTTATCCGAATGGCCAGCATTTCTAAAGCCTCTAACATTTCCCTAAGCCACCAAACCAAACGACCAAGCCAAGCTATAGTGTGGTATCCTGAATGGCTGGAGTCCTGCCAGGAGATGACCCTTCAGTGCCAGCTCCAAGGCTCAGCAACACACAGTGGCACACAGCCCTGGGAGCTTTGCAGTGTTAGGTCCCAGGAGATTTTACTTTGGTCTTCTCCTGACTTTGCACTTCACAGCTTTGGATTGAAATGTTTCATTGTTTAGTATCCCAAAACAGCCATGAAATGATCAGTATAGAGTCCCTGATGCAGAAAACAGGAAATGGATTAGAAGCTGTTAAAATGGTGGAAGCTTCACATCACAGTTTCACAGGCATTAATCACTTCCTATTCACAAGATACAGAGATCACAACCGAGCACAGAAGCAATTTTTTTATTTTCAGTGTTGTCTTGAAGTAATATTGCTTCTTTTCTCATTCATCCATTTTCCAAAATGAAACTTCAAATCACTGCCCAAATTTAAATCAATGTCAAATCTTTAAAATCTGAAGATTGATTTTCTGTTTAAAAAATGACCTCCAAAGTGACTTTCATAGCAGAGCACACAATGTGACTATTTGTTAGCTCATTTGCACCCTTCAAAAGCCCTTTCTAATGTGATAACATCTTTCAGACTGTTAGCAAATTGAGTACTATAGAGTTTCATAGCTATGGTTTGAATATTGAAAAAGGACCATCAAAGAAAGTGAGATCAAATTAGAAAAGTACAGGAAAAGGTCAAGGTTTGAATCTTTTACTTGTTCAGTAATTTTCTAAAACATAGAAAATATATTAATTGACAAGGCAAGAGAAAAGAATCTGCACGACTTACAAATCAATTATTCAAAAATAAAATGCTGTGAACTTTAAATAAACATTATTTAACATTCATAATGGCAAGGAAAAATATTGACCAAATAGCTCAAACAACCAAGTGTAGCAATGATTTTATACAGTAAAATCTAGATTTCAGAAAAGACATATCTCTTTCACTTGCTGCTAAAAAAATATTAGCTTTCATGTTCTACTCTCTGCCAGCAAAAAGCAGAGACAATGCATAGATCTTGTACTACTGTTCACCACTTCACTAAGTGTCAGTAACACCATCAATCTGACAGCAGGACATCTCACTAACTCTGGAACATAAAGTATTCCTATCCTCTGATCACAGTAAGTTCCACTGAACACTGCTGAATGGAAGCCAATCTCTGTTTGTTATAGAACCATTATATACAATCATGTTTTACATTTTTATATATATATATATGAAATGGTTTTCTATAAATACATGATACTATATACAACCATTCCACCTTCATTTAAACCAGCATTGGTGTGCTGCAGACACTTCCAGCCCAGAAACAGGCACCATGAGAGCCACAGCCACATCAGCTCTGCGAGCCACAGCTGCGTGGCCGGGTCCCCACGGCCACAGGAGGGCTGCACCCCGTCACCTCAATGAGCATTCCCTTGAAGCAAACAGCAGCAGGACATTTGTTTGCTTTGTCCTGAGGATGGAGTGCAGGCAGCCACACTCACTGATGGACTGACACACGCTAAGGGCCGACGCTCTGTGGGGAGACAGCCATGGCCTCTAGTAAACGAAACAGAAAGGATAAAGCTTCATTATGATTCTGTGTTATAGTAATATTGGTGTGACATTAACATTGTGGGTTTGGTAAGGGGAAAGGGAAACAAGAGAGAGTTAGAAGAAGAATTTGAGTTGTGGTACCTGTGGGAGCATCTCTGCTCTGCTTTTGACTTCGCAGTGTGCCATCCATGCTCTTCATTATGGCACGTCAACACACCCCAACAGCTATCACAGGGTGCTTTAAAGTGTGTACACCACACACTAATCACTGCTGAAACTATACTACTCCTTTCTTTCTCTATCATTCACTTCTCAAAAGATTTATTTCTCTAGTAAGAGCTAGAGGCCTTAGGGATCTACAAGATAGGACAATTTAACGTTTTACATATATCAGCAGAGCTGTCAGCATAAAAAGCACTAATCCTTTAATGAAGCTGATATGTTTGCAATGATTCATTATATTATAAATAGACCCTGGGGAGAGATTTGCTAAGAATCCTGGGGAAGGAAAAAAAAGAGAAAAAGATATCTTTAGACCGTTCCCCCTCACACATCAAATTCTCCCTCCCTTGCTTCAAGCTGGCAGCACTGGTATAGTGTGAAAGCAACCTCAAGCTCAGGAACACAGGAACACAAATATGGTTAAATTAATTTCCACAGAGTTCTGTGTATCATAAGAGCCACACCTCAGCCCTGTGTTGGTCTGCCTCATTTCATCTCATATTTTACAAGCCTGCGATTCACAGATTCATTTCAACATCACTAGACATGGGCTACAATTCTCACACACGGCCCACGACAACTCTGATTGCAGATTACATCATCCTAATTCACATGCTGCCACATAACATTGTTTTCTAGTTTAACAACAAGGGTGATGTTCCCACAGCAGTCTGAAATTGAAATTGGCAGACATCAGCCTGTAGTTTCAGCACCCAATGTGCAAATGTTAAGACAATAATCGGGTCTTGAAAAAAATCACCAAAAAGAAGCTTCTTGCAATCACAAGAAACATTTATTCAAAGGCTTCTTGACCATGAAAGTACAAGAAAGGTGCTCTAACATGATCACCAAATTCTTTATCACATGATCCTGACATTACTACCTATGAAACCATTTGCTCAGCTCCACTGGCAATATTTGTGTTTGTATAAGTGTTGGTAGACCTCTAACATTTTAATGACTGTCATATACTTCTGCTCTGTAAAGATCAAGTGACAGTCAGAAATATTCACGGTTGGCCTACAATATCACTGAGACTACAGCAGCCAACATTCTGTGCTAGTAAGAGTTTGCAAACAGATAATAAATGAACCAGAAACCCCAGCAGCTACAAAACATTTCACAAAAACATGCTTTCCTCCCCACAGCTCAGTACTTGGGGCTCAGTGGGGTACCACTCATTTGAAAATATTTTTGCACATGAAAACAGGAGAACATCAAGCAGTTTCAAAAGGATGTGAGCCCTCAGAAACTTCTTTAAATGAACTGACCTGATTTACAGAAATTCCCTTAAAAGGCTGGATTGGCTCCAAACCCTCTGTGTCACACTATTTTATCCATTGTAGGGGATCTAAATTGAGTCACTATCCTCATGGGTGAGATGAGACTCCATTATCCTACTGTAGGAATATTTTGTGGAAATATTATTCACCTGTAGAGAAATACAGCATTCTGTATGTGTAGTCACAAAGCCTAGAAAAATAATGTCTTAAATACTGATCCTAAATTGAATACTTTGAATGCCCAAATAAGAGAGAAAAGTGAAGTGCACCAGACTTTATACACACTAGCTTTAATTTTTACTTAAAACATGAAGAACAGCCTACAAAAAGTAATTTTCTGGGATTTGTCTGAACTCATAGGATCAGGATAATGTACTTTCTGAATGATAAATACAGCATTACTGAGGTAACCCTGTAGTATTCAGTAGTTTATTTATTGAGTAATCACGCACCATCTCTGAGCTGCAGAGCCCATACTGACAACAGCACCAGAGCTTTTTAATGTAGTTTAAAATAATTCCAAAATCTGAGGAGATAACTGCCCTAGGCATGACTATTGCCTCCATTGCTTTAATCACAGCAGAAGCAGTGTTCCAAGTTTGGAACAATATCACCGTTATTCCTGTCCTCATCCATCTTGGTCAAGTCCCAAAAAGCTACATTTAAAAGTAAGTGGTTCTGGCATGTGTGTATTACTTTTTTTCTTCCTTTTTTTTTATTTTTAAGAAACAAAAAGTGAGTTAAGATTAAGAGCTACACTTGAAAAGTATTCTGAAATAAAAGTCCTCAAACAGAGGCTGGACCAGTGGGATATTCCATTCATTTATCAAGGCTCAATTTTTTTTCCATTGCTTTAATCTTATATTTCTTAAAGTTGCATTCATAATGAAAAAGAAATGCATAAACTTACATAGTCAAATGCATGCTGGCTGCAAAGCTAACTGCTTTTCAAACATTCAAAAGAAACAAATACATTAATTTCTTATTATGTTATAGCAACATACATCACTGTCAGGCAAAATAAAACGACTGAGAACTGAGCCACATACTTTAATTTTTTTATCATATTATCCTAGGCAGAAAATTATGAAGTTCATTCTTTTGTGCCTCTGACTCTCTCAGACATATCATACCCTTCACACTATAGAAGAATATTTGTAGCCAGAGAACAGCATATTTGCCTTATAACCACAGATAAGGAAAAAGGGGAAAGCGCCAAACTGCGTCAAAGCCATTTTTAAATCCAAAGGTATGGATAAGTTACAACACAGCTAATAACTAAAACAATAAATATTTCAGAAGAAGTTTCATGCAAAGTGTCAATACAAATGAGAATGGAGGAGACCACAACTGACATACCACATAGAAAAAAAAAAGGAGAATAAACTGGCATTCATAGTTGACTATTGATGCAGGAATCTGAAAATTACTTCACAAATATGAAACTTCTTCCCCATTTCTTTAGCTCCTTTAATTGCTCAAAGGAAGAAAAACCTTTCTTCAGGAAATTTACCAGTTCCATCATTCTGAAAATGCGTACAAAAATTACAAAATTTTTGTCAAGTCTATAGTGCAAATGGGATCAACCATAAATATTTTCTCTGTAACCTGGTGAAGTAAATATAGATATTTCTATTGACTTTTGATGCTTCTGTTCCAGGACAGACCTGCTGATGACACAATTCAGAATTGTAATTAAGACTCCGGTCTCATCCATGCCAAAACCAGAGTCCATTTAAATCAAACTTTCATTGTAGTAGAAATTACAGCTCAAACTTACTGAGTTGCCTCCAAATTTCTCTCTTTCTTGACAAAGATTACAAGATTCAAGTATCACTTTCAGAATTGCTTGGCTGTCTAGAGACAGGACTTCACATTCCACAGCTCATGCAGGATTCAATGTTTAGAAACAGGGATTACTGTGCAGGTGATATATAGATACACTGCCACAGCAAATGCTTCATGCTGCTCTCCAGAAGTACATTTTGTCCACCTAATGGCTCACAATTTACTGCATTCAGTAGATGCTCCTGAATCTAGGTCTCTATTATAAGGAAAGACAAACTGCAAGCTCAAGGATGGATGAAAAAAAGCACGAAAAATAAAGAAAAGGAACAAAAATCCTAGAAAAAGAACTCATTGTGAAATATATCTGGTGGACAGAATGCATGAGCATTCGAACTGAAGGCAATGGATTTCAATTAACATAGTCTGCAGTAGGGAGTCATAGTGGAAAAAATACACAAATAAAATCACAAACAAACAAAGCCCTTGCAGCAGCATGTGGCAGGGTGATATCCCAAATTCTTCTGCATACAATTACTTATAGTGCAAAACATTTATTTATCGTGGATTTAGCTGACAAGATTCCGTACTGCAGAATACACAGTCATATCAGGACCTCCTACTGATATAGAAACAGATTTTAAATAATTCTGCAGTAGAAGTAGCAAAATGAAATCACTTACCGTTAGCGTTGCATTGCTGAAACTATCTGAAGAGTCAGCCCTCTGCAAACAGGTTTTTCTATCAATAATTGACAGCTGATACAGTTTCAGGCAGTAATACACCAGGGAAAGACTGGCTGCAGCAGCAGCTCCTTCCCATTTAGCCTATCTCTAGCACTTTTAGACCTCTTTCTTAACCCTTTCTAGGTATTTTCTCCCTGTGTTTTGGGTGACAAGACAAAGGCACAATATATGCTAGAAGAATACATTATTTCCCACTTTACTTAGTACAAGAATCGTGGGAAGAAAGTCAGTAGCATTTAGTCATAACAATAAGCTAACAAGAAGTAAAATCTAAAAACAGAAAATGACTCAGTGACTGGAAAGAGATATAACAGGGATATGAGCTACTGTAACCAGGACAGTGGTTTCTTCAAGTGTAGAATTAAAAGTCAAGATCTCAATAACAGCAGATACTAGTATAGAAGGCGGCTAAGGAAGTTAATAATTTGGAATAAGAAAAAAGATTCACATTCTCTTCCAGGCTTGGATCAATGAGATCTGAGCTTTGAAATCGAACCTTTCTGGTTTCAGTGAAGCCAGCATTACAATCTTATAGATCAATTTTTAAACCAAATGAAGTATTAAGCGTAGTAATGGAATGAGGAAAAGGTACATCCTTTACTGGAATAGTTGTTTCTGTAGTATTCTGAAAGCATTCATATACCTCAGAAGAGGTTGTTTTCTTTTACAATGTCAATTTATACCAATAAGAAATTGTTTTCTGACATCACTTCAAAAGATGGCTTTTCTTTGTCATATTATTCTTTTACATTAAGAAAAGATTGCTCTGATTTGACAGCTCCATACATTTTAATGGACTGTGGACCATAAAGGGTATCTGACAATAAAAGGTTTGGAAAGTTCCTTTGTTCAAATGAGTTACTCTTCCCCTACAGAAAAAAATAAACAAAAGCCACCAAAGAATAACAACCATGGAAGAAAATTGGACATACCAAGTGCACTCCAATCTTTTGCATTAGTTTTTTAGGAGTCATGCCCATCAGATGTGCCAGACAAGACTGACGGCACCACTACTGCCATACCTTATCCTAAAGGATATGTTGCCTTAAGTTTTAGCTTTCATATTATCCACATTCTGAACTGCATTAGGATATAACTCTGAACTTCATATAAAGTGTTAGCAAGCTCTCCTCACAGTGTAGTTAGACAAAACAATCCTTTTCCAGCCCAAGAACCAAGGACACCATTGCAGCTTCAGGCCCAAAAAGTGCAAACAACAGCGAATTGAGGGGAGCAATCTGAGAGGATGGGACTTCATAACGTGAAGCTGTAATTGGACAATTAACCCCAATAAGTAAATGAACCAAAACTCATAAAAGTGTGAAAACTCGTGACGTGCCATCCATCTTGGGTGTAGCCTTGGCCGGGCTCTTGTACTGCCCAAAGTGTATCCTTTGAAGGCCTTTTTAATAAACACCTACTTTATTCCTTTAACACTGTCCAGCCTCTGTTCTAAGTAGCCTCCCAAGGCATCAGATGAAGTATTATGGATAGATTCTAGTGAGATGGGAAAGGATATAGTCACATAAACTGTTGGTAGTCCTACTAGCCCAAATGCCAGCCTTTGGAAATCAAATGCAGGTAGAATGCAGCTGGGGAGCAGAATGTGCAAAGGCTACAATGTATGTAACAGACAATTCCCCTTACTTCCTACCCTCTTCGTTTGCAAATGATAGGAGCAGAAGCTCTCTCTGAACAAGAGAATGTCTCTCTTGCTTGCCCATTCATGAGAGGGATTAAGGCCTCTACCCCAGTTATGACTGGCCAGGTACATCTTCCAAAATTTAAGAAATTACTTCAAGGACTTCAAAACAGTAGGAAATTATAGGAGGAAACAGTGCAACCAACTGAGATGCAATTTCATGTGGAAGAATAGAACATGGAGTGAAATCTGGACATCTCTCCTGAAGTCTCTTCCCACAGATGACTTTTCCCCATGGCTTCTCATACTGTCTTGGTTCCAGGTATCTTATATCCAGCTGTTGTGGAGACTCAGCTTCAACTGTACCATTAATCTATTATCCTCAGACAACTGGAAATGTATTATGTACGCATATCCTATGACTGAGACTTTTTATTTATCAATGAAACTAAACTAAATGGTGTGTTGAATATCTGTCACACCTTCCCAAACACACATTCACAAGAATATATCTTCTTTTTTATTTTCATTTCTAATAAATTTTATTTCATTTTCTCATAAAATATCAAAGACTTGCTTCCTGTATGTGTTTGTATTCCTGAGTGTTGCTTTTGGCAAAAAGGGCACAATGTCCTTTCATTTTCTCTTCATGTCTAGAGGCAACAGAACAAAGTAATATATAGGCTTTTTTTAATTGACTGCTTGTGGTCACTAACTGCATAATTTCTCAACTGGTGTCCAGACTTTCCAACCTAACTCTGTATTGTTTCCTTACTTGTGTTCTATTTCTGCACTTGTGGATGCTGCTCTGAGGCAATATCTGTCACTGTCTAAGCTGAGTTGCCAACTAAGCACTACACCACCACTCGCTCCCTTCCCACCACCTCAATCGCCAAGATGAGTGAGAGAATCAGGATTAAAGTAAGAAGAGTCATGGGTTGACATAAAGACAGTTTTATAGAGAAAGCAAGAGCTGCACGCACAGGAAAAGTAAACAAGGAATTCATGAACCACTTCCCATGGGCAGGCAGGCATTCAACGATCCCCCGGAAACCACAGCTCCATGATTGACAGTCCTTTGGGAAGACAAAAGACATCACTCCAGACGCCCTTCATCCCTCTTTATTTGCCAAGCATGATGTCATATGCTATGGGATATCCCTTTGGTGGGTTGGGGTCTGCTGTCCCAGCTGTGTCCCCTCTCAGCTTCCCAGGCATCCCCGGTCTCCTTGCCAGCATGGCAGTACAACAAGCAGAAAAGGCCTTGGCTCTATGTAAGCCCTGCTCAGCAATAACAAAGTATCTCTTATCAACAGGATTTCAGCACAAATGCAAAATGTAGCCTCAAACTATGTACTGTGAAGAAAATTAACACTTCCTCGGCCAAAAGCAGCATGATATCCTACAAGATTCCCAACTCTATGAATTTGAAACAGATTTGTCTTGAAACAGCACTGATTCCTGTATCTCCATGCTTTATTTTACTCACTGGATATCTCCTTTTCATTCTCAGAAACATTATTTTCAGTAAATGCTCTGTTTTTTAAGTGGCACAAAATGTATCAAACTCATGTTCTCAGATCATTCTTGCTCATTTTTAGAAAAAAAACCCTTTTTATTCAAATTAATGCCTAATTGTTAATGCTCAGTAGTAATTTATGGTCTTTCAATGACTTCTCGTTAACATAAAAAGTTAGGATAATGTTATAGCCCTCTAAAACTCCTATGAAATAAAATGTAATTCAAAGGGTAGTTCTTCCTGGGTGAGTAAATTGCACATCTTTCAGATTTCTTCACCAATAATTCATATGAAGTGTTTTTGCATGTTTCTCCCACCTTCCACACCACCAAGAAAAGCTTGGAAGGATAAAACACTACTACAAATTCACAGAAATTTCATGTTCAATGAACACTAAAGACTTGACAACCACCCACAAAAGCATAGAAAGCAGAGTCTTCTACCACATAGCTCTACTCTATATTTGTCAAGAAAAGTTCATTGTGAGCAAGTAGATAAGAGTGATCTCCCCATCAAATTTCACAATATTCTGTACTGCCAGTCCACTTCTTTTTTGTGGTCATAATCAGTATCAAGATCTTTGGCTCTTCACCTGCAACAATTCAGTATTAAGCATCTGATTTCATTTTCTCCTGCTATACTCTAGTGCTTCCACCGCACCCTATAGGGATATAACTGTGTTGGTTTTCAAGTGCTAAAAATAAAACAAACACATGTCAACCCAAGGACAAAGTTGAAAGAAACATACTTTAATGTAACCAAAGATGAATATATTTAGCATTTTGCTACTAAGCAAGGATGAAAATAAACATGTCAACACATCGCTGTGTCTAACTATGAAACTCACACCCTACTCAACTCTTTCTGCAGCATTCATTATATATGAAAAGCGGATTTAGTCTTCATTTCTTTCTTCTGAGGAGCGACTGTTAGTTACTCTCTGTAACTACCGCTGGCCACAACGGGCTTCTGAACTGCAGTGTAAAGCACTTCCATCCTTTTAGGCAGTCAGTTTTTCCATCAATTAACAGTAATGTAGCCATCTAAGGTGCATTTGGACAGTGGTGCCTATTAAACTTCAATTTGGAATCCTTCCAAAACCAAGTAACCAGTAAGTGGGAAGTGCCATGACACTCACTCCACTCCAGAAAGTGAGAAGTGATCCCTAAATCAGAACATTTTCTTTTGTCTTTCATTATTATTGTTAATTTGGGCTCTCTGTAAAGTTGTGCTGTTCCTCTGGCCCCAGAAAGGAATGCTCATAAAAACCCCATGTGATTATATTTTTTAATATTGCCTTTGAAACAACGTGGATCTATACTTTAACATTTTCAATTATCTGAACTCTAATTTTTAACACTGGGAAAACAAATAGTACAATTGTATACAGTGGTCTTCATTTTGGAGATCCTGTATTCTGATTAAAGCTGATATTGAAAGCGAGAACCATTATGTCTGCTTTACTTAACCTTTCAAAACACAAAGCCAAAAATTTATTCTTATACATTGGAGCTTGTTTCCTGGCATGTGGAATTCAAGGCAGAGCAAAAATGTTGGTAAATGAGTATAAATTAATGTGGTAGAATTGCGAAACTATATTGTACAACGGTATGAACACGTCAGAGAGAAGGCAAGGAGGAAAACTGGGAAATGCTCCTAGCAAAAAGCCATTACTTTAACCCCTACAGAACCTGTAGGTTCTTGCCTTCACTGCCATGAACAAGAGGATTCAGTAGACTGGGGCACTATGGAATCTCACGGCAGGGAAGATTCTGGCTCCAAAGGGTTGGAACCCTGGAAGAGGAACATTTGCTCTAACGCCCACCAGGTTCAAAGGCTGACTCCCTCAAAATGTCACCTTTTTTCTCATGTATCCATTCAACTGCAAACGATTCTTTTACCCATCAGTGTAGCAGACATCAACAAATTCCATTCTAAATTTAAAAATACATTAGTATTTTAAATATTAATGTTAAAAAGGTTCACTGGTTCTGGTAAACTTTCCAGGAAGCTCATAATGTCTGCAAAAGGAGTAGTTGCAAAGTATCATTCTGGCTGGACTTCAGGTAAGCATTAATGGAGCTCTAAAGAGCTCCTTGTGCTTAATAAGGGCCATTTTAATTCCATCAGTAGGATTCAAATGGCCCCAATTAACTTCTAGGTATGTTGAAAATAAAAATTAATCGAGGGCTAAGTATTGTGAAGTTCGCAAGGGAAAAACAAAATCTAGCTAATATGCTCCAATATGAGTGCTGTGCTACATGCAGTGAAATTTCTTAGCTTTGACAGTTTGTATGCACCTTTCCAAATAAAATGAACTCCCTCCTTTAGGCAAATCCAAACTATTCCTTTCCCACTCAGATCATTGAAGAGTCACTGTGTCAACTATGAATGATGGAAATACCTCACCAGAAAGAAAAAGACTGGCAAGCATTCATCTTTTTTGTCAGGGACTGATACAAGGCCTATAAAAAAAATTCAGTGTCTTCATGACTTAGAATTGCCCCAAAAGCCACAACACTTCAAGTCAGTTCCAATAACACTTCGAATTTTCTGAAGATTTGGGGAAACATACAGAAGTGTGAAATTAGCATTGTTGGTTTCTACAAGGTAACTGTACACTGATAAAATTGTAGCACAAAATTTAAAAAACATTAGTAACTCAAAAAATTATCTTGCAACATGCTGCCATGTGCATTTTTTAAGACAGGAGCTTTGCAAAAGTAGATGCAGGGTAGCTTGGAAGATGTCATCCATTTCTCTATTTCAGACATATATATCTATATTCATTTCAATTTCTTGTTTCCTATGGATTTACATACTTAGATTAATGTGTTCTCAATTAGTATGAGACATCTGCAAGTATCTGGTAAATGTAAAAATACTCCTTAGCACAACATTAAAATATAGGCAAGGAAAAAAAGCAAAAAAGAGCGTAGAACATTTGCCTCACGTATCCTACAGAGACTTTTAATATTTATAATAAATATCCATGGATGGAGATTCAAAATCAAGAAATCATACTTCAGTCATTCTTGATGTTGACAGTTCAGAGCAAGCACATCCAGCAGTCAGCATCGGTCTGCCACATTTCACCTCCAAAATTCTATTTCTGGCTTTCATAACCAACATACAGCATTAGAAACATCTTAGAGCAAAATCCTAACTATACAAAAAAACTGCAAGATGGCTTGGTATCTAACTGCTTCTTGATCAATTAATCTCCCAGTTCTTCAGACTTGTCCACAACTAAATCTGTGCTGCCAATTTCCCACTATCTGCTTTGAGAGAACATGGGAACAAATTTTATTTTGATTGCAAACCTGAGCCTCAGATTACCAAAATTACTGTTAAGATTACTGGAATAATTACCTAATAATTGCTGACAGGTTTGATCTCCTGGCCTCTTCTAACACTCCCAAAGTGCTGGGCAGATCCCTGCGGAAATATGTGGAATGTATCTAGACCATCAGAAATCTAGAATTAGGAGCATTTTTCTAAGAAAAATAAATAAACAAATTGATAACTACTTTTCTAGACTTTCTTGCATAATATGGCCAATACTTGCAGGTAAAACATATTTTGTCATTATAAAAGAACTCACATATTCTGTATTAAATAGCTCATGTAGTTTTCTGAAGCTTTGTAACATTTTTCTCCAGAGAATCTTGTTTCAGAAGTAAAAGCTCCATGTGTCATCACAGACATTATATTTACTCACCCCATAGGAAAACCCCTGGCATAATACCTGCTTCTCTAGGTTTTTTTTTTTCTTGTTTGAACTATCATTGACACGTCGTATTTCTACTAAAACCCCCATTGCAGCACTTAAAACAGGGATAAAATCTTCTACAGATGCCAAGTCACTGTATATTTTGAGATACTCTGCAGTATTTGGGGGACAACCAATTCCCACAGAGAAAAGTATTTCTAATCACTCAGGTGTGGAAAGAAACAGCAGGATTTCTCTGAATATTATTTAGATAGGTACTAACACTCTGGTTAATTAATGAGGGATTTAGACAGAAAAGTATACTGAACTAGGGATGGGTGGGATGTGTGTGTTTCGTTGGTTTAGAGGGCGTTTAAGAAGGAATAAAATCTAATTTTGATACTCAATCTGCAAATGTATAATAAAGGCACAAAAGCAATCAATACTGAGACCTTAAGTCAGTTTCACAGAGTTCAGCAGTACGTTCAAATTCCAGCATCAATTGCTTTTCCCTTTTGCTTACAATTATGTGTGATTTCAGCAGCAGAAATTCAAAGATCCCACAGATTATGGGCTTCCAGCTAAGCACAGAAAGCACAGGAAGATATTTGACTTGCATCTCCAGAGAATTAACTTGTTCTACATTTCAGCCTCCACTGGGTACCACTGCCAAAAGACGATCCCATTTTAACCTCAACTGGCTCTGAAGAGACCTGGCCGTACATGCGATACGACCCGCACAGACGATGGGCTTCGCATGCAAAAACGGGGGGGAGGGGGGCGAGAAGAGAAAATTAATACCTTTAATCCTGAAATGCCTCCTGGTTCCCTGTTCCTCACACTGCGACACGCGCAGTCATCCTCCCTCCCTGCGCGAGGGCTGCCCGCTGCATTGAGGAAACTTCCCGAGGGGCCGCTGCCCGCTCTCCCGCCGCACCTGCCCGCGGCCCCGGGCGGACAGCGCTGCCCCGTGTGCCCCGGGGCACCGGAGGAGCGGCGGTGCTGCCGGCACTTCCCCGCGCTCCCGCCCCGCAGCATCGCCCCGAGCCGGCGACAGATCCCCCTCCGGCAGCCCCCGGTCGCCCAGCACCCCCGCAGCCCGCCGGCCGGACACGGCTTCCCTTCCCCGCCGGCGATGCTGAATCACGGCGGGCCGCCGCTCCGCCGCCTCTCCCCGGGGGTGGCAGCCTGTGCCCCGCCGCCGCAGGAGGAGGAGGTGTCGCGCCCCGCCGGCCCCCCACCCTGACCTCACCTGCCGGGGCGCGGGCGGGCGGTGCTGAGGCGCTCCGGTGCTCGCGGGGGACGCGTGCTGCGCCTCACGGGCGGCGCGATCACGGGCGGCGCGATCCCGGGCGGGGCGATCCCGGGCGGAGCGATCCCGGTCGGCAGCATCCGCGCCCGGCACGGGCGGGAGGAGGAGCGGGAGGTTACGGCGGGGAGCCGGGACAAACCATTCCCTGCGAGGGGGCACCGCCGGCGGTCGGGCGGCCGGGCGGGGCGGCGAGTGCGGGCCCTCCCACACAGGTACGTGCGAGGCTTGCGCCCTAGGGGCGGCGGACGCCGTCCGCGGAGCGGAGCGGTCCGCCGGTGCGCTGCCGGTCNGGGGGCACCGCCGGCGGTCGGGCGGCCGGGCGGGGCGGCGAGTGCGGGCCCTCCCACACAGGTACGTGCGAGGCTTGCGCCCTAGGGGCGGCGGACGCCGTCCGCGGAGCGGAGCGGTCCGCCGGTGCGCTGCCGGTCCGCCGGTGCCCCCCCCTCCCCCCCCCCGCTCGCGGTGGAGCGGCCCGCGCTGTCTCGCTGCCCGAGGACGCGAGCGGACCCGGCGGCCACGCGGCCAGCGCCTAAGGCGGCCCGCGGCCGCCGGGAGGAGCGGAGCGGAGCGGGCCGTGCCGCCCTCAGGGCCGGCTGCAGCCGTCTCCCTTCGGCCTCTCCGAGCCGCAGGACCCGGGGCTGGCTCCAGTTGCCAGGAAGCGCCTTAGGAACCCAGCGGGGCGCTCCCCGGCCGAGGAGCCCCGCGGGCGCCCCGAGCGCGCCCCGCCGTGAGGCGCGGGGAGCCTCCCCGAGCGCCCGCGGGCCTCGGGGCCGCGCGGGGCCCAGGCGGGTGGAGGCGCCCGCGGGCCCGGAGCTTCTGGAGGTTCCGTGCGGACAGCCCGGCCCCTGCCCGATCCACAAATCCGTGCCCCCTGCCCGCGGCTCCAGTTTTTTTCCTCTTCCCCTTTGGACCCGTAGCCAAATGTTTTCCTCCCGTGTGCACAACCGCTGTTTGCCGCTCTGAAACAGCCATTTCGGGCTTTTCCTGAAATACTTTGCATCCTCACGTAAAGGCACGTGACCTACTTAGATAAATGCAATAAAGATTGAAAAAATAGATGAACGCTTGTCAAAAATCTTTAGTAATTTATCAGAAGATTAAAAAGTTTCACAAAAAAGACTACTCAAAAAATAAATAATAAAACCCTAACTGAAATTTAGTCAGTTATCTCAGTAGATTGTGTAGCATCCTCCGTGTTTATCAAGCTTAGGAGCCCAATTCACAAGCAGTGGAAGTCACCATAGCATTTGATTTCGACTGCATTATGTTTGCCATGGAACTAGCTGTAATCTTTTATTGATTTCTTCTGGTTTATTAATTATCTTACTTTGTTCATACTATTACATTCTTACATCACATGTTCCTCACTACTACATACCTTTAAAATCAATTCCATCAATTCTCTTCTGCACAATCTCTTGGCTAAAATAAGGCCTTCTGTGAGAACGTCTACAACTACCTTTTTAAGGCAGTTAGAAATAAATATATTCAGTAGGCTTAGTTTCAAGTTTTCTATTTCTTCATCAGAAAGAATTGAAACAAAGTTGACGATGTTAAATGAAAATTTAATTGCAGCTTGATCAGCATTAAGTTATTTTGCTCTATAAAATCTTTTGAGGTAAGCTGATAGATTAATAGAAACAGATTGTGGGCCTCTTGCAAATGCTAAAATGATTGTTTAGGACTGAAAACCACATGAAAAATCCTTTAGGAAATCCTAGAGAGATATCAGACTGTTATCAGATACTATGCGGTATCAATTTCTGGCTTGTAAAGTTGAAGAATTTACTTTTTACAGACATGGTATTTTTCATTGGCTTGGATGATAGATTACATTGTGGTTTTTACTGATATTCAGAAATTATGATTTATTTGCCACTAAAACCTTTGTTAAGCTTGTCGGGGGGAAAAAAAAAAGCAGAAGTATAATTTCTGGCCACAAACGTGTAATCTGATAGAAGCTCCCATGCTTGTTTGTGTAGGTAAGTGTTTGTAGTAACAGGTCTAAATTTTAGTGATAGAAAGCCCATGCTAAAGCAATGAGATCTAAGCTTGTCCCCATGTAAACCGTCACTATCCTCCCAGCTGTGCCAAAGCTGGGCCAAAGCTGTGTTCCAGGATGCTCCTGAGGAAAGGTTTGAGTCTCTTTCCGTTAGTCATTTGGAATGCTGCCACTGACTGCAGATGAAACCATTTACAAGGCTGACATGCATTGCATGGTATCTCTGGGTCAAAGCTTGGGTTGGGCCTTTAGCAGACCCTGCCTGCTTTGTTTTAGCGGTGTGTCCACATTCCAACCCAGGCCTCTCCGCCCCAAGCCATGTGCACACCTCTGCTGAGCAAAGTACATTATATAGTGGGAAGAGCAGGAGCTTGTGATGAGGCATTGCACCCAGCTGTTGCTTTATAATTCACTGGCAGACCTGAAGTTTGGGAATAGAGTTGTGGCCTGCTCGGCTCCTGGGAGGATTTTAGGAAAAGCGTCCCCTTCCAGGTGCAGCTAATGCTTCCTGTTTTCAGAGAGCTGGTACCAATGGGTGCTGTTCTCCGTTGGGAAAGCACAACCCGTGACACATCCTCCCAGCAAAGGCCAGAGCCTCACAGCAAAAATGCTTTTTCTCCTCTCCATCCTGGGAGGCAGGAGGCATTAATCTCTTCCTGAATGTGCTTTTAGTTGTTGTTTCCCAGAAGCAGATAAGATTTACTTTTTTTAATGCGATCTGCATTCTTAATTGCTCTGAGAGTAAATGGTAATGGCTACCTCCATGTTGAAACATTAGAGCTAATAAAATGTAGTAAGGAACCAAAGCAGGGTATTAAATACACAGATGCTTAATTAGGAGCATTAAATAGAGTTATATTTTTAATATTGAGCTAGTTTAAATATTGAATATTGATGCACTTGAGAACAGATGTGCCTAGATAATTATTGTAAATAGAACTAGTAATAAAAATACCTTTTATATGGCATGAAGATTATCTTATGAATTTCACAAATGACCAAACAGGAAAGACAGAAAACCAGTGATCAGGAAGAAAGTGCTTTCTCAGAGATCTACATACTTCTAAGGATTTTCTAAGATTTTTCCAATTTTCCCATACAGAAGTTCTGGATTCCTTTATGAATTTTAATTGTTACAGTTGAAGCATGGTGAGGGCAATCAGATCACTTCTATCTTCGAGAGAAAGATTGATGATTTATTTAAATACAGTTCCTATTTCACCCTTCCTGTTACTACAAACATATTCCTTGAATAACTATGAGCACTGTAATGCTGTATATGTAATCCATCTCCAAGTCAGTAAATAAAATGTCCTCAAATTACAAAGAGGATAATTAAATTCTCTAAAGAACACTGGTATTTGAACAAAGTTACAAAACAGACTTGGAAATGCGGACCTGTTTCTCCTGCTCACTCAAATGCCAGCTTACAGATCTCCAGTAGGATGCACAGTCTGATGTCTGGTCCAGAAAACTTGAAGTTGCATTTTACCTCTGCTGTTGAAACAGGCAACTGTTAGTACTTGTGCAACTGTTAGTTCTGGCAAATGCCAAAAAGAGCTTCAAAACATTAAATGTGACAATCATGAAGTTCCAAAGCTCTGAAACAGAACCAGCATATAGATTTATTATAGGAATAATAGCTATTCCTATTAGCTAATAGCTATCAAATAGTGTGTTTTCTTCTGTCTGCACAACACTCATCTTAGAATATATTTACTAAGTAGACAATTACACTTTTCTAAACAGGTGATTTTCCCTACTTGCTATAAAGCCACGTCCAAACATAATCTGTGCTGTCATAAACCATCCATCCATTTTCTAGTGTCAGCCTAGAAAACATTACCAATGAAGAAACAAGGTTCAGCTCAACTTCCATCCCTATACTTTATATTCCCTTAGGATTCTTGCTACAATACTTCTCAGCCCATACATAATTTTTGCTTCAAAAAGCAACACCCATTTCTTCTATAAGCCATCTGCTCGGCGTGTTAGCAAAATCGGTGCAACAGCTTCCCAGCAGCACCAACACCTGCTAACAGGGGATGGTGTTTCAGGCAGATATTGCCAGCCTGTCACAGCTTCTTATCTCCTCTCTCTCTAATCTTCAGAATACAGTCTGGGATTATCTCCTGGAAATCAAATGCCCAGCAAGATGGCTTGTTACTTTTTTATGTATCAGCAAACATGCACTTGATTGAGTTCATTAGTGCTGTAAACAGCTTTTATTATACAGATCAATGGGAATTTACAAGCTGTAGCAGTATGATATTGACATAATGTAGTATTTCATATACAATAACTTTTTATAGTCCTCATCACTCCAAACATGCTCTGGGTGAAATTCAGTAGTGATGTAAGCAGATATCATAACACCAAGGCTATCCACAGACTACAGGCAATTATCCTCAAGCTTAATGAGGTTCCTTTGGTTCAGGCGTGATTTTCAACAGCTTTAAGATAGGAACACTTCTATTTTAAACCACACAAAATATCATTTCAGAGCATCTGTATCTGTTTAGTAATCAAAGCTTGGAGGTTCTTCTTCAAATTTCTTCAGGTTTCCATCTGCTGTCTGCCTCTGTTTAAGAAAGGAAGTCCCAGAATTTCAGCAGTTTGGAGAAACACTTCCTTTTGTTGAGCAGCCATGGAGGAAAAAATTATTCTATTGTATGAAGACAGTAAGATCAAATGAGGCATAAATTGAAGGAAAGTGGAAACTTGTATCTGTTGGTCAACTAAGTTACTATGGTCATCCAGGAAACAAAACCAGTTTTTGTAAATATTCACAAACTGGGGCAAGTTCATACAGTGTTACTAAAAACTTATGCTATTGCTGGCCTGCAGGCCCAAGTAGAAAGAGGGGTGTCAGCTGCTCCTCCTTTGCAGTTGGACATAGTAATGAAATCATTATTTTAAGCAATATGGTCAAATATGAGAAAAGTGGGCATGAGACTTCCACCTCAGCAAAGTTGTGCTTTTTCCCGTGCCATGTCCTTTCACGGTATAAAAGGTCTCAGTATCTGTTCAATCCATACCTTACCAGGTGTAAATGGAAATTCATCCATACAGGTTTGTTGAAATAAGTCTGAAGTCATTGCCTCATTACTTTGATGTATTGTAATGTGACAACTATTGGGTGTTATATTACTATCACCATAACCCTTTTACAGTACAGTAGCCTCTTTTGCAACATGTAATAAATCCTACCAAATCTGAATTTGTGCCACGTGGCACTAAGTATTGCAGGATCAGAAACTACTGAGATGGGTCAGCTCTGCACACAAGAAATACAGAACATAAGAAGACACTGACAGAAAGTACTCACTGAATCTGGATTTGGGTATGTGCAGCAGTCTCAGTCTTCTGCAAATTAGATGAACCTTTAAGGATTCAGATTTATATTATAAAGATGCAACACATCAGGAGACAGCAAGAGCAGGGCTCCTTGCTAAGAGAACATGAGCTAAGAGAGCTCTCACAACCCAAGAGAGCAGCCCCAGCCCTAAACAAGACAGACCCAAAGTGGACAAACCCAACCAAGAATCATATCCTAAGGCACTATCACAGTGACAAGGCAGATCCAAGGTCAGGCCAGGAAGTCAATCAACAGACAAGGATAAGGTCCAGCAGGTACCAGGCAGATCCATAAGAAAACCAGGAGTGAATCCCAGCTGAGGAGCTGCCGGAGCCACAGCCAGGTTGTGGCTGGACAGGTGATCAGCACTCCTCCAGTGTAACTACAGCAAGAACTGGGAACTAGGCCTGACCTTAAATACAGCTCCTGAGCCCATGGTGGTGGGGAGGTCCCAGCTGAGGCTTCTCAGCACCTTTAACACATACTAGTGCCCTCAGTGCCCCAACACAACAGGATTTAGAGGAATCTGGAATTTATTTATTTAATTTGAAATGCCATAGTAGAGATTGTAGGAGTTTTGCTTTTGTGTTATCTTTCACAAGGAACTTTTGTACAGTCTATCTCATATTAACTTAACTAATATTTATCTGAATAGGCATAGAAATTTAATTCAGAGTGTAGAAGGAACTTCCCCGTTCAGCAATAGAGTTTTGTTTGCCCTTTCAATCAAATATTGCTTGCTATTTACAACAGGAATTTCTGGTTCTAGAAAAGGTAAACAACAAAAGGGTTAACTTGCAGGACAACTAAGAATACCCTGACATAGGTAACATTTTGTACCAACTGAATAATATCTATTTGCTCTTGTCCTGTGACATTTAGAGACTGAAAATTTGTCTCCATTGTGTAGAACTCACCAACAGGAACTATTAACAAAGATTATAAAATATATGAAGAAGTGCAGAGTGAGGACTTGTGGAAACACAATATGAACTCATCTCACTGAGAAAATGCAAATTTCCATGCACAAAATAACTCATGTCTCCAAACCTGTTTTATCCCTCTTTAAGATAATGAGGAGGATGCAAATGTAGAACAGGTAGCCTGATAGTAACCTTCATGTCTTTAAAGCATGGTGCTTCTGTTAAAAATAAGAATTTTGCCACCAATGATCCAGAGCAGACAGTGGCAGATGATGGGTTTGCTACAATCCAAGTCCCATCCTACTCCTATGTCAGACTAAAAGTCTGCTGCAATACAGTGAGTAGAAGAGAAAGAACATGTCACATGTTATTAAAAGTACCATGGACTGAGCAGCTCCATGAAGATTTGGTAAGATTTTACCATTCAAAAATCCAGCCATAGTAACAAAGGATTTAAATTGTTATTCAACTTAATTATTCTGCATTTTACCCTGTTTTGACTCAGTTATATTTTTTGATTACTTCACTGTCATTTTAAAGACTATGTAGGACTTAAAATTGTGTGAATTTGGATTACATAAACAAGAATTGCTTTATATTTCTTTTCCTCTCTCAGAAAAAATGAAGGCAATGATGACTTTCACAGGATTCAACCAGAAGTTCTAAATAACTTAATATTCATTTCTGAGATCCTGTTAGCCTAATAAAGCTACTACTTCAGACTTTTTTCATCATTTAATAGCAAACTCAAAGATTTTACATATGAAATAAGTTTTTCATAGCTAAAGCTTAAGAGGAGTATTTTTATACCAAGTACAAGTTATAGAGCTATCATATTAACACCAACTAAATGTAGCTTTTCACTTTAGAGATATAAAATGGAGTTCAAAGTTAATTAGTTGTTCATCTGTGACCAAGTCCACCTGTCTATATCTCTCCTATGGACAGCAATTATTTTATAGACAGCAGGAGGGATATATAGGAATAATATAATATTTTAAATCTGGAAAAGAAGTAATGTAATAACTTTATTTTACTACTTTTAACAATAACATAAGCACTAATAATAGTAATTTTCTGAAGCAACTTGTTATATTGAAACACTGCCAGGAGAGGAGACATTTTAAAACATTAGCTGGGAAAAAAAAAAAAAAGACTTCTGAATTATCAGGGACACAGAACTGCCAGAAGGTTTTCTTGGTTTGGGGTTTTCTGGGGATTTTTTTTTAAATATTTCTTCAGAAATCCATGTAAGATAGAACCTGCTGTTTGATATCAGTAAGAAAAAGCTTTGAAATATTTACCAGCTAACAAATATTTAACCCCTGTACTTATCATGTTTAATGGCAACACATATTGCAAATGGTAACTTTTTCACCATTATCTGAATTTCACTAGTACTTTTAATTGTTCACCTTTCTAAAGCTATCACCTTTCTAAAGCTATCACCTCAAAATGAAAAAAAATCATATCAAAAAAAGGTAGGTGGAGTTGTCACTTTTGTATAGTCAAGTATTCTTTCTCATATTCTTCTTTCATTACATATAAATATTTAATCAGTATATATTTATGTCACGACAGAAACCAATGTAGAAAACAAGAAAAAACCTGCTGCCAGAAAACATGTTTCTTTTTTCCATATATCACAAATTAAAACAGACTATAAGAGCATGAAGCATTCAAAAAGAAATGTGCAAAACAAGTCTGTGAAAAAATCTATGTCTGCTCATATAGGTAAGGCTACACTGGATCTGTCTGTCCCCAAATGACCTCAGTTTTCCTCAAGGTCCCCAGCTTTCTGAAGACCACACGTTGTTCCACTGATGTTTACAGGGGTTGTCCAGGCAACCAGATAAAACAGAGATTTAAAGGGGCCTGCCCTGTCTGTGCTGTGGACTCCAAACTCTCATAAAGGAAAGGAGCCCTGCCTGTGGAGAAACACAGCCTGGGGTAGGAGAATCCTCCAAATTTTAGCAAATCCTTTCCTACAACTGCTTGTAGGAAAGAAACAAAAGACTACTACAATTATACTTTACACAGACATGGTGAGTTTTGATTCAGATTATGGATTGTAATCTTTTTACTATAATAGATAATATGAACATAATTTACATTTCCTTATGATCACACTGAATTTTTATGTCCGAGAAGTGACAGTGACAACATCATTGAGTGACTATGATTATTTCAATTATGGTAGAAAACAGAGACCCCATTCAAAATTAGGCCCCCATTGTGATGCAGCTGTACAAACATATATTAAAAGACTCTGTCTGGACCAGAAGTCTGCAAATTACTCCACTCATAGTCATCAGGGAAAAGACAGCAGCACACAGGGAGCACACATAGGCAGAGATAAACCTGGGCAGTGTGTGTATTGCCAAGATTGTAACAAAATCACAGTTTCTCTTAATTAAAGCAACACTTTTTCTCTCCAAATGAGAGGCTACCATCTCCTACTATTACCTTTCTTAAAAGAACACATTGCATTCGAAAAAGAACATATTTTCCTGTTGCATGAAGCAAGTTCTACAATTCTTCCATGATTATTTTATCTGTTCTCCTCTCTCCTGCACATGTATGTGCTCCAATTCTCCTGGCTTCATTTTCTTCTCCCTGCCATTTTCAAACATTCTCTTCTGTCCTGCAGCCCAGCCTTTCTCTTCCTTCCTTCCTTGAAATCTCAGCTGCCATGGAAATTCTGCTCTCCAACGCCACCGAAACTTTCAGAAGCCCTTTACTTCTAACTGTAGAACACTAAAATTTGCGGATGAAAAAGCACTCTTTAAATGGTAAGTATTGGTATTGAGTGTGTTATTAATATTTGCATGTTGAAGGATCAACATACAAACCATTTAGCTCCCCCTTCAAAAAGGCAATGAATTGAAAAAAAAATATTCCTCCCTTGTCATCCAAAAGGAAAATGAACTTTAAATTGAAGGAGAGTAATTGCAACCTGGACTTAGCATTTCTAATTATAGGAATCAGTTATTTACCCAAGAACCATTTTAACATGTCTTTTGTGCCTATTCAATATACAATCCTATACTAACTTTGAGAAGTGGATATGGCCAATTATACTCTTGTCTCTTCAATAAATTGATGCAATGGTATTGCAGAAATTAAAAAGAGGATGCAAGAAAAGTATTTTCTTTGAGATGGCTTATGAAGAGTAACAGGCACGAAACTAGAAAACACACCTGGGTCCAGTGTTGCAGGTAACATCCTGATGGCAAAACTTCATTTGAGTATGAAGAAATCAAGATTTCATTTGAGAGTTGAGACAAAATAGTTCCTCATCAGCAATAGCTTTTATGACCTTTGCCCCTGCTTGTGTGTGCTCAGGGGATCAGAAATCTCATTTGTCTTCTCAGTAATGATGAGGGAAGGCTGATTTAGACTTACCTTCATTTTTGTTCAACACTATCAGTGAAAATTAAGATCTAATGTACCAAATATTTGGAGGAGGCAAGGGATGCCAAACACCACCAAACTGTGCTGCTGAATTCCATTGGTTTTGTGAACTCTTAAAAAATTACAATTCTGGTAAATCTGCAGTACAGTGAAGGGAAAGAGCAAGTAAATGGAACAGGGTGGCAAGGGAAATAAATGGAGGCCAAAAGGGATAGAAAAGAGGAAAAAGCAAAGTGTGAAACTAAAGGCAAATAAATCCTTTGGGTTATAGAAAAGAACATTTTTGGGAGGAATGGAAATTTATTTTTTTTAGCAGTATAAAAAAAGTAAAAGTAGGAGGAATAAAAAATATCTGATTAATTCACAGCATAACTTTTGCTATGATAAAGTAGATGGAAGGGAAGATTTCTGAGGAGAAATATCAAAGGACAAGCTTTGATATCTAGCTACTTCAAGTGATCTACACATATAATGCCATCTGAGTTAAAATGTTGCACCTGAGCATAAGAAATAAATGTAAATGTTATCCCCAAGACAGTGAGATTTCTGTACATCCTCTGTTGGAGACCTTGATTGATTCATTTTACCTGAAATTATTTGAAAGGAATTACAGCATTGGACATGAGAAATGGTTGAGGATAATTTTTATATGTAGACATTTATTGGCTAATGTATTACTTGGGGATGCATCTGCTCTTTGCACAAAAAGAATGGAGCTCTTTCTTGTAAATGTGATGGTTAAAATCATAACACTTAATACCAATTTAAAAGCCCTGTCTTTCACATTCATGTGCAAAAACTGTATTTCACATGGTTACCATCTTTTAAAATGGATTTAATAAATAAAACCTTCACTGGAAGTATTACATTTATTTCAGCTATTATTAGAAAATTACCTCTATATTTCAGATGTGAAACTGAGTTTAGAGAAAATCTGGCTTCGACTAAATGCAAATAGAAGTCAAAGTTCTCTGTTTTGGGAGATTAAAACAATGCTTGAAAACACTCAAGTTCTCTTTTTTGGTGAATCAGCCATAGATCTATCAAATATACAAACCATCTACTAATATCAAAGCATAGTCTGACAACGGCTTCTCAGACTCTGGAGTTGAGAGGAAAAAACTTTTACATTGGCATTTGCATTACAACCACTTGAAATAACCACTTCTTCTTTGTGCTAATGAGAATTAATAAGTTCTTCTTGGCAGGCACTGTAGATATTTCTCCTTTTAGCTTTATGACTCAAAGACAAGCTGAAAGTAATCCAAAAATAGCAAATAAACTTTACAAGCTGTTTTTGGATTTTTTTTTCATATGCAAAGTGGCTTTTTCTCTTTTTTTCTTGCACGGATTTTTTTTCAATAGATTCACACCTATGAATATGATCCTATAATTGGTTTTGCTTAATAATTCTCCTAATGAAAGATTACTGGTCTAAATATTCTTTTAGGGATTTAGCTTTCTGGCTTGTAAGTGTGAGGAAAAAGCACTGCAGGCACCTGACTGAAGAACATCTACTGAAACAGTATAAGCCTAGAATGACCACTCATTCATGGCAGCAGCAATAAAAAAAAAAAATAAAAAAATAATTTAAAAAAAAAAAAAAGACACTGAGAAGAAACTGAAGCATTTAAAGGCTCAGACTCTGAAAATACCAGAAACTACTGGAAAAGAAGGCAAGAACACTTGAGTGTACATCTGGAAACAGTAAGTGTTATTTAAAAGCAAGTCTATCAGAAGGAGGTTTTCCTTCTGAAAATAGCAAGTGCTGATGCATTTGGCATATTTAACACTTCTCAGTAATCCAAGAGAAGGAGGCTATTCATGAAGCTGTTACAAAAAATGAGGAATATTGCATTCTAAATAAAAATGAAGCATATTAAAGTTATATGCTCTGGTCCTGAATGTTTAAAAGTGTCTTTTATTTTATAAGATCAGGGTGACAGTTTCATCTGCTAGAGGTATACAATAAAGTGTGGCATTATCCTGCCATAGGGTAAGATCTATTGAAGATTTGTAGATTAAAAAAAAAATGTTAAAACCCTTCCAACTTTAAAAGGCCACTGGTTTTCAAGAGAAAATGGAGCAAATAATACAGAAATAGACTCCTGGGAGAAGCAGACTCCAGATGAGGCAATTTCGAATCTGCCAAGAAACTAGTACTTGAATAAGTGTTGGACTGGACAGTGCTTTGGAACCTTAGATATTATCAAGAGCAGAAAATACCATAAGACAAAGATATCAGAGGCAGAAAAACACCCAGAGCTGGAATTCCTGAGCAAGGAATAACACAAATAAAGCAGATGAAAGACACTGAACATTAAGAAAAAGCTTGTTAATTTGTCTTTAGGTGCAAGGGGTCTGAATCATGAAGAAACTGCATGTTTCTGCCTTGGATGATTGTTTTCTTTAGAATAAAAACACTTGCAGCAAAAACGTGTGAAGAAATAATAAACATAAGAGCAAATGGGACATATTACCTTCAGTTAGGTGTATGTGCACAGCTCCTAGTATTTCTAGGAACTGTGCTATAACTCTGAGATAAAAACAGCAGGTTGTAGAAAGATAAAGTGGTAAAAATACATGTTTATGAAAGTGATTTTTTTCTGTTTAAAAAATGTGCTTCTAGAAATAAAAAATAAACCAGGAAAACCATCTTAGACCGTTTTCCTATTTTTAGATGGCACTACTAAAGATATTACAACAGAAGAGCTGATTATGCATTAAGAACCTTTTTAGCTAGACTTCTTTAACCAATACAGTGATATGTGACAGAGGGACACAATTTACAGGATGTACATTTGAGCAGAATACACTGAAGCCTAGATTTAGATGTGAGACTACTAGTTCCTCATCATTCCTCACTTATTGGGTGTAGAGTATGGAGGAAAACTTGCTGAACTCTGAACTTTCCCAGCTAGAATTAAAATTACCTTCAGATAACCTAGCATATTTCACTTCCAAAGTGAGTTAGGCTACACTGAATTAAGGTCATTTTTAATTCTGAAGAAAAATAGATATTGAGGCATTTAATATAGCTTAGTCTACTTTAAATTAATAGCTGTAATTAACTTGGAGATCTCTGTAGAAAAGACCTAAAAAGATAAATTAAAAACACCACTAGTTTTTTGTTTTAATCTTAATTCTGTAGAAGGTGATTCAGAGTCTTAACATACAGTAAGAACAAACAGTATAATATAGATCACCTCTCAATTATGGTAAACATGCAAGTAATTAAGACAACTACCCTGAAAGTTGGCTTACTATACAGTTTTTTAAACAGCTATGGATTCTTTAATAACTTTGAATACAAAAGTAGTATTTCTATTCAAATCTGTGGGAGTAAACTAGAATCAAATGTCAGACAAGTATACCATCAACTCTGACTTGTTTCACTGCTTCTATAGTTCACATGCAGCAATACGAATGTGTTGCTAAACTACAAAAAATACAAGAAAAAAAAGTGATTTTTTTTTGTTTACTTTCCTCTACTCAATATGTCCAAAATCAACTTTTCAGAAGTGCAGCAAATAAAGATAATATAAAATATCTTGCACGGATTTTTTTTCAAAAGAGCTGATGGCAACCAGATCACCCACAAAACTATCACAAAGCCAGTTACAGAGACAAGTCAGTATGAATTTTCCATAACAGTAATTAGCAATTTCTTCTGAAGCACAAGTTTACAGGAGTATCTTCTACAAATATGGAATAATCTGCATAACAATTATAAGCAACTGAAAAAAGTGCTGCTTGGCTGATAGCAAGAGACTACACCCACTCTGCCAAATGATCATAGGAGATAAAGGCCAAGAACTGAGCAGCTGGACTTGCCCATTAAGGCAGTTTGTAGCTTATCTCTGAAAAAAACGTCTGTTCTGTAGGACATTGACCTCAACACAGCACCTGTCTCCTCCTGTGAATTAATATGTAGCCACTCTCCATAGAATGTCTGATCAAATGCTCTCTTGTAGGGGGCAATACTGACAGCAAAAGCATAGAACTTGTTTTGTTAAATTAGGTCAGAAAAAAAACCCCACCCTGCGAACTTTATGGCTCTTGAGAGGCTTGTGGTGAACTGAATACATAAACTCTGCTTCTGTATTTACATGGGGGGTTTTTGACCAGTGGCTATCTTGGGAAATATTTGGGAAATATCTAATGCCAAGAAAGAAAGGGTGGCAGTGGTGAAGTAGTGGCTGCTGGTGTAAACTTCCTTTGGAGCTTTTTGCTTTAAGTCTACCTACTCACACTGAAGGAAGCCCAAGCTGGCCTTAGTTAAGACTCCCTCCAAACTAAAATGTCCCTCAAAACTGTGACATCCATGGCGTGGCAAACACTTTCTTGAGGCTCCAGATTCCTTTTGGATTTACAATTGAAAGGCATCAATGAGCGTTTTTCAGGAGACCTGGCAGAGCAAATTCTTAGCCAAGTTGCTTTAGTTCCATAGTGGATTCAGGGACTGGCAATCTCAGATATTGTAGAAACATGATGTAAATCCTTTCACTTCTCTCTGAGTGGGTGGGTCCTCAACTGGAATGAATTTGGCATCAGTGGATTAAGCCTTCCCTGCAGAAGAATGTAGTTTATTGCTGTCTGTATAGCTAGTACAGGGAGCAGGGGAAATTGCTGTACTCCTGCTTTCATCCTCTCCCTTAGCACATCTACATGACATAATTGATATATTCTTGGCAGGTCTGAAATTATGCTGCAGTGATGAATATTCCTGTTTCTGGGTCAGAAGCTGTAAAATTTGGAAAATATCTTCCATATTCACAAAGAAATACATATGCTTCTTGGCACGTTAGCAACCTGCTAGAAAAGCATCCCACACTGGCAGAACTGGGGTTAGCTGAGAGCAGGAAATGTGCCAGTAGCCTGGAACAACCCGAAAGGAAAACAAGGAGTTAAATGCCAAATATATCATTCTGTTTAGGAGCGAGAAGGAGGCTGCCAGGGGTATTCAAAGATGCAGGAACGTGGGATTTTGGGAAGAGCAGTCTAATTTGGTATTCAAAGCCTGCAGTTTATAGGCACTGCTGCAATGGTAAGACAGGCTGGCCACAGAGAGAGAATCCCAACTAAGGCAGGTACATACTCCTAACCCAAGCAGGGCTTACACCCTCTGGGTAAGGATGATCAGTACAGATGGGCTAAACCATCAGTCTCTGTATGCCGACCCCTTGCACTGCAGGCACACCTCAAATTTGAGAGAAGAAAATGAAGATGCATCATGATTTAAATTTGGTGACTTGTTTCAAACGTATATTGAAAACAACTGCTGTACTTGCTACAGAAATGCCCCTATCTCATCTAGAAATTGGAATGATCATGGAGTGAAAGGATATGTGGCTCCAGAAGTAATTACCATATGAACAGGTGATTTCTACTCAAAACACTTGAGAGTCTTTAATCTAGAAGAAATGTATCTTTTTTGTCCTGAAATGATCCTCTCATTTTTAGTTCTAAGTCTATGTAGGGTAAAATATGTGAGTTTCTTGAGGCAACATCTGATACAGAGCTTTAGGTTTTATAAGAGTGAAGGACTGGTCTTGCTAGGATATTCCTAATTGATAGTTCCTAGCAAATATGTAAAAAAATGGATGAAAATCTGCTGAGAGTCATTGAAACACCATCATCAAATCCATACAGTTCTAAAACTGCTGAGTTGACTTTCTTAGGGTATATTTTTTTAAATCTCATATAGATCAGCAAAACAAATGAAATTTTGGGCCATGACTTTTTTAACCAACAGTGTTGAAAGCAAGAAGACAAACTACTTGTATATAGGCAGTGATATGAGGCATTTCAGCATAAAAGGATTTTATATAAGAAAATTAAGGAAACTAAAGATTAGGGCTAGAATAAGTATCGACAGTCTGAATGCTAAGTGATTGTATACACATAATATCTATAATCATTGGTATGTTTTGCAATTAATCAATTACTATTAACTTGTTAATATGGCATAAGATGTGTGAGTAGTGTGACTGTGCATACAAACGTCCAGCCCTAACTCCTTATTTTTCTTATCTTTGCCTACATGTGTAATGCTAGGAGCATGGATACAGCTCTTTTAATGTTTCAGAGCACTGCTGAATTATATTTGTTAGGTTTCTCATAGAGTGTTTGGGTAAAAACATTTATGCAAATCCATCAGTGCTGCATGTGCATTAAGAGCATATGGTTATCTGAGAACCAGTATCATTGCATTGGTGCACACACACACACAAACATTTATGTGGTGCCGGACATCTGTATGTAGGATTTTGCTGGAGTACATGCAATGACCAGCTGATCCTTGTCCACCAAGACCAAAAGAGCAGTAATGTCTATTGGACCTTGGTGGAGTCCCACATATGCAGCCTTTACAGCATAATTTGCTAGCGAAGGGATGAGCTGTAACACCAGGAATATGCTAAAGATGCTGCAGCATATCTCATTTGTTAGGGATGCCACCACTGTCTTCTCAAGGATATCAAAATGCCTGTCAGCACCTGGATGAAAATCAGCTGACTCAGATTCAATCTGGCCAAAATGAAAATTATGATGGCTGGAGTGGGGAAAACATTTAAAACTGGGATAAGATCTTTAACCTGACACATCATCTTCAGATAGTTATTTAAAATCTACAGCACCTGAGAGTTGTTTTTTGTCATTATATGAATGATTAAGATGACAGATGGCAAAAGTACCCTCTGCTTTTCCCATGCTTAAGTTCTCCTCTCGGTGCAGATCTGGCCATTGCAATATACACACCATTCCTTGGCAGAGTGAATTACTGATAACTCACTGAACCTCTTTTTAAGTGAATAAAGAATGCACAGATCCCAGCTTTGGCAAAAGGAGACAGCCTTCCTCAATAGTAGCTGCTTCACTGCCCCCAATGGTTTGCAGGTTATCTCCTCACAATGTTGGAGTCTTGTTTCTAATCTTCAAAGCAATAGAGACCTGGCTTCCTCAGAGACAGCTTCTTTAATCATAGAAACACAGGTACTCCCCTGAAGTAAGCAGTATCACACAGATCAGGATAATGCAAGGGAAAAGGTGAAGAAAATCAGGAGAAAGTCCCTTAAACTGAAAAGTTCCTTGATCAAACCTCAACCTACAAAACATCAAGATAACTTAGGTAAGTGTTCCCAAAACTTTACAGCCATATAATCCAGTCAGCTTGTAAAACTGTCAAGGCAGAGCACACACGGGCTACGTCTGCCCAGTGTTCCCATATAATGTACTCCACTGCACAGGCTCAGGAAACTGGAAATTTCCTAGAAGTATCTACTTCAGTGTGCATTACTGTATTTGTATAAAATCCTGTCTTACAGTAAGGTAATTCAGAATTAGGCTGTGACAGCATGTGTTTTAACAGCAGGCAACCCACAGTGCTGGGAGAGGATTTTGATAGCCCCTGTCAAGGATGGTAGCCAGAACAATTCCTGCAGCCTTGGGGAAAGAATGCTGCCAGAAGAGGCTGGGTATCACATACATTGTCCTGGCAGAATATATGCAGTTTGTGATCCATAAGATTAGCACTTCTGCTCTCCACTCTCTCCACTTTAAAGCACATAAAATAGAGCCTTTTTTTGATAAGCATTTCCTTCCAGAGCTAAAACATTCTAAGCATTTCACATGATAAATATATAAAGAGAGCTATCATCAACTTGAAAGTCACAATACCGCTTGAAAATGTGTAGCTGCAGCTATTTATGATGGGTGGCAGCAAAACGGGGGGAGGAAAAAAAACTACCTCTTTCCTGGCAGCCCGCTTACTTTCTACGGTTTTTTTTTTTTCTATAGTCTGGTGAGCCGTGTAAAAACAGTCACTGAACAGACGGCAAGTGCGAGTTTCCTCCCGTCGGCCGCCGGGGTGCAGGCCCAGACGAGTGTCCTCGGGGATGCTCAGGGGCGCGGGGCGGGCGCAGCCGCAGGGCCGCGGCCCGCGCGGCCTCCCGGGGTCACCTTGGGCACAGCGGCCTCGCCCCCGCTGCGGCCGCTGCCCCGCGGGCGGGCCGGGCCTGCCCTGCGGCAGCGGGGGCGCT